>CM077147.1:160455865-160488883 GCA_039583875.1 Platanthera guangdongensis | reverse complement strand
CAAAACTTGATGTGTCCTTTCTGAGTAGTGGCATTCCACGTTCTGATAATGTGACTTCGACTTGCCCCTACTCTGACTCCTGTCCTCCTTCCTTCCTCGCTCTTACTCCTTCCTCTCCCCTGGACTCAGTAAAGAGAACGTCATCTGTGAAGAAGAGCCTGAAGTCCCTAATACTTTCGTCTCACCTCCTCTTTCAAGATCCCACTCTTTGCGATCTCCATGGAACAATCCCCTGGGGGAGGAATTGATCAAAGAAACTCTGACCATCTCCTAAGAGTCCTGAAGTGACTTGAGAAGCCACAATGCATTCACCTCGTCTTCAAAAAGTCACCTTCATAGCAGTCAGACGATCAATAATGCCCTGCAACTCGTTGACATGATCCAAATAGGAGAGCCCTCCCGGTATCTGAACTCTCCAAGCTTCTTCAGCAAATAAACTTGTTGTTGCCCGTGCTCTTGGCATACAAGGTCACGAGAATCTTCCACAGATCCTTTGCATCATTTATGCTAGCCACATGGTTGTAGACGTTCGGCTCCACGAACCGTCTAATGAACCCACACAGCTTCCGATGCTCTACCTTCCATTTTGCCACATCCGTGTCCTTTGGCATCTCCTCAAAAGCAGGAGCATGCCAACCCTTCACGTATATCAAATCCTCCATCAGTAGATGCTACTGGTGATAATTGGCACCATTCAACTTTATCATCTGCTCTGAACCGGATGTAGACTACATCCTGCTCTGCCAACTGGCCGGATCGACCGCTGATCTTTGAGTCGACTATCTCAAAGTATACAACTGGAGAGGGTAGCCAGCGGGCCATGGTCGTAGACTACCACTCCCAATTGCACACCCGAGATCCCGATCGACTCGTCCTGAAACCCTAATAGGTCAGCCCGGTAACTGCCCTATCACTGAAACGGCTCTGTCACTGAACCTGGCTCTGATACCACTTGTAGGGAAAGAGAGAGAGCAATCCCGACCGGGACACCTGTTGCAATTCGAGCAAGCACAATACAAAAAGCAGTGCAGAAAGTAATAAAAACACAGAGAATTTTTACGTGAAAAATCCAACTTGGGCGAAAAACAACGGGACGATCGGAGTCCAACCCGGAAAGCCTCCACTAAAGATGTGTGAAAAAACACACGCACGGATTACATGCTTTCCCTCCACTGATCCACAAAGGATCTCCACTCCTCCACCACAAGCACGATCCACAAGGGACCCACACAACCGCGATCCAAAACCGGATCTACACCACAATCCACTTCTCCAACAAGTCACACAAATAACAATTTGCAAGAAGAAAATACAAAAGGTGTGAGGAGTCGTTACCCGGACGGATTGAACAATCCGTCCCAACGTCGAAAATGACGTTCACCAAAACCACGAAGAAAACGGCTATGCACAGCCCCTCCTTCGTCTTCAACCTCCAAGCCACGAACAAGATGCGGCAACGAATCTGGACAGCACCAAAAGGACTGCTCCTTCATGGGTGGCGGCAGCAATGTCGCAGCGATATGGATTGGCAACAGCGACAGCGGCCTTGACGGCGATGGCGGCAGCGGTGCGGCAACGAGGCACAGTGGCGGTGGCTCTCTCGGGCGGTGGCTCTCTCGATGGAGCACTGCTCTGCTTCCCCCCAAAGAAAACTGCAAACTCCAAATAGGAACAGGCCGAAACAAATTGGCGAAGATGCACAGTAGCGGAAATCTGGGATGGAGAGTAAGAGGTTGCTGTTGTTTTTCCTTTTTTTATATATATATCTATTAGGAGAGAGAGAGAGATCTGACCAATCACCACAATAACCGCAGGCATCCCCTTCCCCCCAAAACGCCTCTTCCAATAAAAACGCATTTTCTAAAATTTAATTCTAATTCCAATCAGTAAAAATAAATTAGTTGCAACAACGTTGCAACCTATTTTTTTTCTTTTTCTCCTTTCAATTTAACATATAATCGAGCGGAAGATATCACGAGCCACAATCAGCGCGTCCGATGGTTTTTACCGACTCGGATGGGAACCACACCCAACAATTGATTTGTTAGTTTGAGAACGCTTCTAAGATGTCATGTATCTTGTACATATTTTAATATTTGCTTTGCAACCCAAACGCGATGAGTGTTAAGTTGATGCATAAATCTACAAGATCAAGCGTACACTATACGTGACATCAGGGATTGTATGGGTTAAATACATGAGCCAATAATATTGCTTACCAAACTATACGTTTGAATTTTTTTTTTCTAGTATTCTTGTTGCTCTATCATTTACGTAGTGTTTCATCCTCGGTGCTAATTCGTGTTTTGGTAGATTTGCAATTCATCATTTCTATATTTTTGAAAATATCTGAAGCATATATATCTAAAAACAATTCGTGTTGGACTCGCATGTTATTCATTGAAAATCAACTAATCATTTGAGCTGGGTCAATTTTCTTTTTATTTCAACTATATTTCACGTTTTCTATTCTTCATTTTTTTTCATTATTTCACGGCCGCACGACAAAGTTTGATTGTGAACCTAGGTTCTGCGATGGGGGGACTGGTGCTGCTGCACCTGTGAAGGAGCTGCCGGCCGCAGGTCTGGGTTATGGCTAAAATGTGTGAAAAGTTTGCCAAAGGCACCTGCATCTTTGGAGAGAAATGTCATTTCGCCCATGGGCCCAATGATCTGCTTCACAAGGGGGCAGCTGCTTGATGAATGAATTATCATTAGTTATAAAACTTTTAGCCTGCTTCACAAGGGGGCCGCAACCAGTTTAGTTAAAACATGGTTCGCTTGATGTGTTTTTATCCAGGTAGTGGTAGTAGTAGTGGTTGAAAAGTATTCTGCTTGTTTCTAAAATTTGCAGTCTGTTTCTTCCACTGGCGGATCTATGTAGAGACACGCCCGGGCACGTGCGTGCCCGGGCGTGGTTTTGGGAAAGTTTCTCCTGGCGTAAAAATTTTCTCGCTGACGGGAAAGCTTCGCATGGCGCTCTCTGAAGCTTCAGCCGCGTTCTTCTTTTAGCCTCGTCCTTGTCGTCCCTGTCGGCTGTCGACCTCCATCAACACATCAACACGGCAACTCTGCAAGAGTCTCCCCTCTCTCTCTACCGCTCCCCCGCCCCCCCCCTCCCCGCACTCTTCCGCGTTCTCTCTCCCGCTCTTCCCCGCCCTCTCTCCCGCTCTCTCTCTCTTTCTCTTGCACTCTCTCTCTCTCCCGCACTCTCTCTCTCTGCTTGCCTGTTTCACGGGCAAAAAAAGAGCAGAACAGACATGTGCAGGCAAGTTGTTTTTATTTCCAGTTTCTCCCTTTTCAACTTTTCTTATTTCTTACTTACATGGATGATCAATAAATTTTCAATTTTAATTAACAATGGCAAACAATTTTTTCTGAAGCTTTCTATTTTAGCTTTATTATTTTGCACATAACATCAAATTTTATTAATTTTTTCAACTATTTTGACAGATTTGACTATTTAATGTTTTTATTGTATGTGATTTTAGAGGAAATAGGAGGATGCTATCAGAGAAGTTTGCTATAGTTTGCATTTTTGGTGTTAAATGAAATGCTAGATTTAGTGAACATTATATTCAGCATTATGGAGACTTGTTTCAGCTCTTGAATCCTGACTTCATTTGAACTACATACGATCTAGTACCAAGCATTGTGTTGAGTTGAGTTATCAGACGCCTGATTCTCTTTAGCTAAATAAGATTGAAGAATTTTAATTTTTTACTTGGTGCCCGAGCCAACGTAAAATCCTAGTTTCGCCACTGGTTTCTTCCACGGAACTACTGTGTGGCATATCTGTGGTGGTTCTATAGTGTGTTTTATAATCTTCTATCTATTATCAATATTATTATTATCATCATTTTGCTGCTTTTGTGATTGATATTTACTTCTGCCCTTGTTCTCTTTCAGCCATTTAACCATAATATGAATATGATGCAGTATTATGGTGCACCGCTTGTTTGGTGTTTTATTTGAAGCGCATTGCTATACTAAATTTATCATCATTTCAGAGTATGTTCGATTAGGAGATTGCCATTCTTTGCATAATAAATTGATTTTTATGTTAATTATTATTACTTATTATATATAGGCCGGCCTTCAGAAGTATGCAAGGCCTCACAGGCTATTTTTCCCTTTTTTATCTTAACAGTTTATGTTTTATATACTGAGAGCAATTCCTCCTATCAATTTGTTGAATTTTCAAGAGCCATATCCATTCCTTCTTTTTAGCTTGGGGCTGTCTTGATCAAAAAGTTGTAGGTTTTAAAAGTCTGTTTTTAAGTATTTTGGTGCGAAGTCATTTTCTTTTTTTTTTGTCCTGTTACTCCTCCAGATTATATTGGTGTGTTTAACGGAGAAATATGACGAAGGGAGAAAGCAACTGTTACGTAGTTAATGAAATCTCCTCTTAGGCTCTGTTTGGAGGGGAAGTCTTATTTTCACTGGTCAAGTAGTTACGACTGCATGAATCAGGCCTTAATTAAGTTCCGTTTCATGCGGTCGTAACTGTTGGAAGCATACTAATGGGCACACTAGAATATGAGAACAAACAACTTATATTAAACCACCAAGAGGTTACAAAGAAAATATAAATCTTGATTCACGAGTTACAACTCAACACAATCAACACGTTCACACTACCCAAACTTGGGTATTACAAAATTCACTCCGAGACAACTCTAATCGCGGAGTTGCTGTCCGCAAAGTTGTTCAATAATTGGTTGTCCGCAAAAATGCAGTCCGCAAAAATTGGAAAAGCGCTGCTGCTGCTTTGCTTCATGTTGATCACTTTTCGATTTGATGTCATTTTGACCATCGGCCATATTTACTTATTTTCTTTTTTAATTTTTCATTATTAATTGTTTCATTATTAATTATTTCATTAATTAATTGTTTCATTAGATTGCTGTAAGCAATTATAATATTTACTTATTCTCTTTTGTAATTGTTTCATTATTAATTGTTTCATTAGATTGCTATCGTGGTGCGGACGAAGCTATATATATATATATATATATATATATATATATATTATATATATATATATATATATATATATATATATATATATATATATATATATATATATATATATATATATATATATATATATATATGGGGGGGGGCGAGCGAAGACCGCCTTTGCCGGCCGCCCATCGGGGGTCGGGCGAAGCCCGCCGTCGCAGGCCAGGTACTGTGGCGCGTCGCCATCGGGTAGGAACCCGCCGGAGGGGGGCGGAGCCTGCCGGGGGGGTGGTGGGGCGGGCGGAGCCCGCTGTTGCCGACCAGGTACTGTGGCGCGTGGCCATCGGGCCGGAGGCCCATGCCTGTCACTCGTATATCTTTACCACTATAAAGAAAGTATAAACTCATGAGTTCGAAATTACAATAGCCATTTGATTATGGTTTGATAATTCTGCTTCCGTCCGATCAAGCTCAATCATACTCCATCATCTCTACACATTTTAATAGGTCTCCTAAACCTACTAACTAGGTTATGTAAAATTACATTTTTGCCCCTATATACTTTTAAAAATAATGAAAGACTGATTGAAAAACAAGAAGGACACGGACATTGGACTGACAACACACTCAAAAAGGCCCACTCTGGCCGGCCCAACTCAGCACAAGAGAAACCCAATTTGGTCAAGGAAAACAATTCAAAGGTGGTATACTGCATATTTCTTATAAACACACGGTTTAACATTAGAACGGGCGGTGTGGGACTATAATAACTAAGGTATGGGCGTACGGACAAGAGAATTTGAGGGTCCAAATGGTCTCAAAACGAAACGTGACCAACATGAAAGTTGTAGATCTCGGCGAGACGAACAACTTTCATGTTGATCACTCTTTGATTTGGAGCCGATTTAGAACTCGATTTGGGCCCCGAAATCGGAGTCGGCGGAACTGCTACAGTAAACCGTTCCGCCGCCCCGATTTCGGAGCCCAAATCGAGGTGCAAGAAGGGTTCAAATCAAAAGATGATAAACATGAAGGTTGTTCGTCTCGCCGAGGTCTACAACTTTCATGTTGATCACTTTCGTTTTGAGACCATCTTGACCCTCAAATTCCCTTGCTCGTACGGAGCAGACCGCCCTTTTTTTAAAAACAAATTACAAAAATCAAATAAAAAACCAAAAAGCCCTGCGGGGGGCGGGCGAAGCCCGCCGTCGGTGGCCAGTTAAAGTGGCGCGTAGCCATCGGGCCGAAGGCCCATGCCTGCGACTCGTATATATATATATATATATATATATATGGGGAGATATACTGTGCGGGCAATCCTAAGATACGAGCGTACGGGTAAGGGAATTTGGGGGTCAAGATGGTCACAAAACGAAAGGTGATCAACATGAATGTTGTAGATCTCGCCGAGACAAACAACTTTCATGTTGATAACATTTTGATTTGGGCCCCGAAATTGGGAGCGGCGGAACTGCTACAGTAAACCGTTCCGCTGCCCCCGATTTCGGGGCCCAAATCGAGCTCCAAGACGTCTCCAAATCAACAAGTGGTCAATATGAAAGTTGTTCGTCTCGCCGAGTTCTACAACTTTCATGTTGATCACTTTTCGTTTTGAGCCCATCTTGACCCCCAAATTTACTTGTCCGTAGGGTCCGCATCTTAGGATAGCCCGTATGTTATATATATTCTATATATATACTCACGCCAACAATCTCCCCCTCAAACATGGCAACGCATGCCGAGTTTGCTATTGCACTTTAGAAACGTCTCGGTCTTCAATGTCTTCGTGAAAATGTCTGCTATCTGCTCTTCTGTCGGGCAATATACAAACTCTACCACCTTCTGCTGCACTTGTTCACGAAGAAAATGGTACTTTGTCTCGATATGTTTACTGCGCCAATGTAACACTGGGTTCTTCGCAAGTTGAATCACAGACATATTGTCAACATATACAGTCACAGGACCCTCAAGTTAATGATGCAACTCTTGCAAAAGATTTCTCAACCAAGTTACTTGACACGTACAGGCTGTTGCTGCAATGTACTCTGCTTCACAAGTAGATAAGACAATTGTGGCCTGCTTTTTCGAGCTCCATGAGAACACAGCTGTTCTAATATGAAAAGCATACCCTGAAGTGCTCTTCTAGTCATTCACATCTCCACCATAATCACTGTCGGAGTACCCGACCAACTTTAACTCTTTTGTAGTAGAGTACATGAGACCATGATCTCTCGTTCCATTCACATACCTCAAGATTCTCTTCTCTGTTGTGAAGTGATCTTGTTTCGGCTCCTCCATATATCTACTAACAACTCCAACTGTATACATGATATCGGGACTAGTGAAAGTCAGGTAACGTAGACTTCCAACTAGACTCTTAAACAATGCAGAGTCAACCACTTCATCCTTTGAATCCTTCCTCAACTTCATCCACGGACCTGCAGGAGTAGAGATAGCCTTGTTATTCTCCATCCGGAACTTCTTCAGAATCTCCTCCGCATACTTCTTCTGAGAGATGAAAATCTCTTCGTCAATCTGTTGCACTTCTATGCCCAAGAAGTAAGTTCACCCAGATCTGTCATCTCAAACTCCTTCAGAGCCCGTTTGTTTGCACTGTTTTCACCCAACGTTTTCGTTTTGAGTTTTCACGGACCAAATGTTGGCATTCGTTTGGCTATGTTTTGCACCGTTTTTGTTTTGAGATGAAAACACTATGTTTTCTTTTCTTCTAAATTTGCATGCCAACAAACGAGCTTTCTTCCCAGCAGGTTCTTCCCTTCTTCCCAGCAGGTGAGCTTTCTTCCATCAAACGAGCTTCAGAACATCGTCGATTTTCTTTTTGATCATTTATGTGAGTTTGTTGTCGACCATTCGCCCTGTCGGTGTGCAGCGGTCGTAGTCAGGCTCCGTTCAGGTCAAACCAGTACTGAACGCTCTGAAAGTGCAACTAGATCTGATATACTCTAGAGGGGGGTGAATAGAGTATATGGTGTTTTGAAACTTTTAAAACAACAATTGTTGTAATATGTGTGAGCAGGGAAGCAAATATAAACCTAATCACAGAACTAAACTATGCAAAAACTAAGCACAGACAAATCAAGGCCAGAAACAAAAAGTAAACAAGCAGAGCCAGAGGACACAAGGAAATATAGTGGTTCCCCAAACTTGGGTACATCCACTCTTCTACCACCCTAGGTAGGAATCCACTGTAGGATGAGTTGATCAGGTGTCCTGGGCACCAATGAGCTTTTGATAAGGTGCTCAAAAACCAAAGCAGATTTTTTGATCAGGTGTCTTGCCACCAATGAGCTTTTGACAAGGTGCTCAAAAACCAGATTCAAAGTTTTGAAGGGAGTTTGAAAAACCCTTTACAGAGTGGGGGTGAGAGAGTGATGACAGTCTTCTCTTTCTCAATCAACTGAGAAGACTAAGTGGATTGATGTCAAAGCTCCCCCTGAGTCCTTGAGATCTTCAGGAAGAAAAGCTTTGCTGAGGGTGATAGACCTTCAAAGGTAGATCTCCAGCAATAGATGATTTCAGCAAGCTGAAATGTTGAGTGTCTGGAGTCTTGAGATGATGTTGGCCTTGAACACTTTGAAAGATGAAGAGATCTGATGATTTTTGAAAACTTGATCTCTTTGATGAGTGTTCTTCAGAATCTTTTTGACAGAAGTTTTTGAGAGAGTCTCTGTATTCTGAGTTGTGTGTTCTCTCCTTGTTAATCTCTGTATATCATCTATTTTTATTCAAAAACATTCTGTCTTTTACTCTCTGTGCCAGAATAGAATATCACTCTGTCAAAGATAGCCGTTGGCCTGCATTGATTGCATCCTTAATTGCAAAAACTCTTCTGGAGGAAAGTCTACAGAATTATTCCTTGAAAAATCCCTTGAAACTTGGTCCAGAAATAAATGAAAACGGCTAGCAAATCTTCTGAATTAATTGCATAATAACTCCTGTCTGATTTGAATTTGAATTCTGGAAGTTATCTGAAATCGTCGAACTGAGCTCTGCTATCGTCGAGCTGAGCTCAGCGAACTGGAAAACTTAAGCAGCAAAATAATCGTCGATCTGAGCTCAAAGATCGTCGAACTGAGCTCAGAGATAAAGATTCAAAGCAGAGTCAAAATCGTCGAACTGAGCTCACCGATCGTCGAAAGGAGTTCGACGATATTGTGAAGTTGAGCTCAGCGATCGTCGAGTGGAGCTCGACGATCTGCCGAAGTTGAGCTCGACGATCGTCGATCTGAGCTCGACGAATCGTCGTGCTGAGCTCGACGATCAGACTTAGTCTCCAGGCAGAAAAGCTTGGTCTTCAGGGCAGCTTCCAATCCTAGACTTCTAACCCTTAGACTCAATTCTAATTGACCTATAAAGCTATACAGAAGGTCAAACAAAGATTCCTAGAGACATAGTGATCCTGACCCAAATTAGTAATAGGGTGTTCCAACAATCTCCCCCTATTTGGGTTAGGATTACTATTTACAGACTTTGGAAATTCAAATAACAACATATAATCAGAAAAGCATAAAAACAACAGCAGCTAGACATTGCAGAAACATCACAGAGATATATATATATAGCATCCAGATAGCAGTCAGAAAATCCAAAGATTGTCACCTTACAGAGTTACTTCTTCTCTTTGCCTTTAACCATTTTGATTTCTCTGTTTGGATTTAAGGCTTCCTTGTTGGACCTGGTGTCATCAGCTACACCCAAGTATGTTTGCTTTGAAGTCCTGGGAACCACAGCAGCAGGATGCAACTCCATATATCTGTCTGCATCAAAGAATTTGCTGGAGGCATATCTTTCTAGCTCTTTTTGTCTTTGCTCTGACATGGTAGAAATATTTGAAGTGTCTAGCCCTTGTTCTTTGGCTTTCTTTATCTGATCTAATGCATCCAACTCCTTCATCCTAGCAGTCCAAGCAACAGGATTCTTCTCAGGGTCCTCAAATGGTACAGGTGGCTCATACCTGTTGGAAGAATTATCTTGAGGAGGCCTAGCAGACACTGTCTCTCTTAGCTTGTAGGGGAATGGACCAGAAGTAGTATCAGCTGAAACATGTCCTCCCCTGGAGTATGGGTGCTGCCTGGAATGCCCTTTAGAGTAAACCTGAATATCTCTTTGACTTCCCCTGTATCCTCCTCTCCTAGAGTAAGAACCCCTAGGCTGGCTTTCCCTTTGGTATGATCTGGCATGGGGTTGGTAAGGGAGCCTGGCTTCTAGATGGGGCTTGACTTGCAGAGCTGCCACCTGCACCTGCATCAGGAGGAGGTGGTGGAGGAGGATGAGGGTGCTGGAACTGGGAGGAGCCCTTCTCATACTTTCTCTTCTTTTTCATTGCTTTCAGCTGATTTTTGGAATACTGCATCCAATGTTCAGTGATTTGGCAGTTATGCAGAATATAATAGGGAATATCATTATCATCTTTTACTTTTGCACGAGGAACCCTTTTCATAGCTTTGCTTCTAGCTTTCCTTTTCCTGGCAATAGTGGCAGCAGAGTCATCAGAGTCTGTCTTGAACTCATCAGAGTCAGAACTCTGGGCATCATATACAGCATCTATTTTCTTCATTAATTCTTTCTTCAACTGAGCAGCAGTAGATGAGGCAGAAGCAGAAGGAGCAGCAGCAGGAACAGCAGCAGAGACAGTAACAGATTCAGCAGCAGATACAAAAGGAGAAGCAGAAACAACAACAGTAGCTTCAGGAGTGATGGCAGCAGCAACTTCAGTAACAGCAACAAAATCTGCAGCAGGCTCAAACTCAGTGGCCTCTGACATCAGAAAATCCTTGGATGTTTGCTCATCAGAGGCAGTTGGGATTTCAGCAGCAGCAAAAACAGTTCTTTCTTCAACAGTAGCAGCAGCAGCAGTTACTGAGAGTACAAAGGGGGATATAATGCTGGGGTCACAACCAGAGAAAGGCACCAGTGCCTTGGACAAATCTTCTGGGGGCTGGACAGCATTTGGCTCTGGGAGATAGCTGAAGTATGCAGTATCAAAGGCAGAAAGCAAAGACCTTAGGTCTATTGCCAAGACTGCAGTAGGAGCCACAAGAACAGCAGATACAGAAACAACAGCAGCAGCAGCAGTATCATGATCAGCAGGAGCAGAAGCAGCAGCAACAGCGGCATGAAGGCTTGCTTCATATGGCATCTCCCCCTGCCTGGATGCAGATGCATCTGTATCAAGGCACACTGCTGGAGGTGCTGCCTGAGGAATGAGGGAGGAAAGCCTGGCAGAGAGAGCTGCCACTGACTGTTGTAGAGGAGCTAAGGAGGCCTCCATGAGAAGAGAGAGCCTGGGGGCAAGTAGCTCATACAACTTGTCAGCTAAGGCTGGGAGATCTACATGCTCAATAGCAGGAGCAGAGGTAGATGGGATAGGGATGGCTGATGATGCTGGAAGTGGAGGGCTGGAGAGTGGAGGGATGGTTGGCTGAGGTGTGGGGATGGTGGAGATGGAGGACAAGGGTATGGATATGGATGGAGTGAATGATGGTTGGTCAATGATGTGGTGGAGGAGATCTTGGAAGGAGGTTGAGGAGGAGGGTAATTCTGGAGGAGATGAGGGGGAATCATCCATGTAGGAGTCATCCAGAAGGGTGAAAGATGGTATGGATGGTGAAGAAGTGACATCTGGTGGTGGATATGAGAACAATGGGTGGAATTGGTCTACTGGAGGAGGTAGAATTGGGTCTGGAGATGGAGTTGAGGTTGGAGATGGGCTGGAGATGGTAATGGTGGATGGAACTGGAGTGGTGGATGGTAGAGGTAAGGTTGGACTTGGAGGAGGAGGAGAGGCAGCAACAGCAGCAGCCAGGTCTTCTGCAGGAGCAGAGACCTGTGGGAGAGTGACTCTGTGAGTCCTGGTGCCTGAAGGAGCACTAGATGAGGGCCTGCATGGCTTGCTGATTTGCCTGTCCCACTTGCCAAAGAGGGCACAGGTGAGTCTCTTGGAGGCATTTATGTGCACTCCAGAGGAGACTAGCAAGGTGGGGCACTTGTTCTGCAGGAAGACTCCAATAATCCTTCCAAAATTTACAAAGCTTTTATTTATTTTCTTCTTTATTAGGTCAAAGAAGACCTCTCCCCAGTTCAGACTTTTCTTATCTACCAGAGCTCCCATGAGGCAGAGCTGATGTCTGGAGATAGTGTCATGTGCAGAGTGCTTTGCCAACAACACTTTTCCTACAACATCTGCTAGGAACCTGTACTCAACAGACAAGTTCCTTTTGAATAACTTGCTAGGGTTTCCCTCAGGATGACCCATCCTGACAAGTATATCAGAAAACTCCTCCCCAGATAATTCAGCAGTTTCTTCTCCATTTCTTGAACCAAAAACCTCTGTTAGAACTGTGGGGGTCAGAGGTACCTGAGTTCCAGCAATAGAGCCAACTATAGTGTTGTTGTCTAGATTGTGAGCAGTATAGACCCATTCCTTTATTTCATCTGAAGCAAGCTTGATTCTAGTGGTCATGAGGGCAGACAAGTTCTGATCCTTGAATAAATTCAGAATGTCTTGGAAGACTTGATCAGTAGTGTTGAACGATTCCAGATCAATGTCGAAGCCTGTATCAAACTTCATTGCGGCTAGAACAGCAACTGATACGACCATTGTACCTGCAAAAACTTAACAAACAAAATGAACAAGCGTAGAACTGTTTGGAGGGAAGAAAATTCTTGCAGAGAAATTGAAAGCGCAAGAGAGAACGACGGCGAAAAATGAGTTTTATATTAGGGTTCGACGCAGAATTGGAAAGATCGTTGAACTCGGTTCGACGATCGAGGCTTCTAAAGGAATCTGAAGAGACTCCAACATCGTCGATCTCCGTTCGACGATCTGGAAAGGCGTCGGGCACCGTTCGACGATCGTTCAGGGAACAAAATCGTCGAGCGCCGTTCGACGATCGTTGACCGAAGGAGATAGTTCATACTATCTGAGGGGCGCTGAACTCAGTTCGACGATTCTGGAAATCGTCGATCTCCGTTCGACGATCTGTGTGGAAATCGTCGAGCGCAGTTCAGAGATCAGAAAATTCTAGACACTAAGAAAAATCAGAATTTTGCCTAGTCTTGGTCAATTTTTAGCTTTCAAAATCTTGGATATTATTTAAGACTTCCTTCATCTAACATTCCTAACTGATTTAGGAAGAAGGTGTGTTTCTTTTCATCAAAAGGCTTGGTGAAAATATCTCCCCTTTATAAATCAGTTGGGATATATTGTAATTCAATTTTATTCTTTTCAACATTGTCCCTTAAGAAGTGATGCCTAATCTCTATGTGTTTTGTCCTACTATGGAGGACTGGATTTTGAGCTATGGAAATAGCACTTGTATTGTCACAAAAGATTTTTGACTTCTCTAAGTTGTAACCATAGTCTAGGAGTTGGTTTTGAATCCACAATATTTGTGAACAACAACTGCCTGCAGCCATATATTCAGCTTCAGCAGTTGAGGTTGACACAGATGTTTGTTTCTTACAAAACCAAGAGACAAGTCTGTCACCAAGGAACTGACAAGTTCCACTGGTGCTTTTCCTGTCAATTCTGCATCCAGCATAATCAGCATCAGAGAATCCAGTTAAATCAAATGCTGAATCTTTTGGATACCAGAGACCTAGATTTGGACAACTTTTAACATACCTGAGAATCCTCTTTACTAAAGTGAGGTGTGACTCTCTAGGGCTAACTTGGAACCTAGCACATATACATGTAGCAAACATTATATCTGGTCTACTAGCTGTAAGATACAGTAAAGAGCCAATCATTGCTCTATATGTTGTCTGATCAACAGGTTTCCCATGTTCATCAGCATCCAATACAGCATTGGTAGGCATGGGTGTTTTCATACAAGATGCCTCAGACATACCAAATTTCTTAACCAGTTCATTAGCATATTTGGTTTGAGAAATAAAGATGCCTTCAGCATGTTGCTTGACTTGCAATCCTAGAAAGAAGGATAGCTCACCCATGCTACTCATCTCAAATTTAGAATGCATCAGGTTAGAAAACCTTCTGCACAATTTTGAGTCAGTAGAACCAAAAATGATATCGTCTACATAAATTTGTACTAGTAGGGTATGGGACTTATGGGTTCTAATAAAAAGAGTTTGGTCTACTCTACCCCTTATAAAACTATTTTCCAAGAGAAAGCATGCTAAGGTCTCATACCATGCTCTAGGAGCTTGCTTGAGACCATATAATGCTTTATTTAGTCTAAAAACATAATCAGGATAAGTTGGAGAGATAAAACCTGGAGGTTGTCTGACATAGACTTCCTCTTTGATGTCTCCATTTAAGAAGGCACTCTTGACATCCATCTGATAAACCTTGAAGCCTTTGTGAGCTGCATAAGCTAGAAATATTCTGATGGCTTCTAATCTTGCAACAGGTGCAAAAGTCTGGTCGTAGTCAATTCCTTCTTCTTGAGAATATCCCTGGGCAACTAGCCTTGCCTTGTTCCTTATTATTACTCCTTGATCATCCAGTTTATTTCTGAATACCCATTTTGTTCCAACAATGGAATGATCCTTTGGCTTTGGCACTAGTTCCCATACTTTGTTCCTCTCAAATTGATGCAACTCCTCTTGCATTGCAATGATCCAGTGTGGATCTTGCTCTGCATCTTGAATGGACTGAGGTTCAATTTGAGAAAGGAAGCAGGTGTGCAACAGGTTTTGGTTGACCTGATTTCTGGTTTGCACACCAGCTGAGAGTTCTCCAATTATTTGGGTAATTGGATGGTCTCTTGATGTTACTAGATCAACAGAGGGGTGTTGATTGTTCACCAACCTGTGTTGTTGTTTCCTCTTGTGGTACAACAACTGGCTCTTCAAGTTGAGCTTCAATGTGTTGAGCATTGCTTTCATCTTCACTGCTTTCTTCTTCTTGAGCAACCTGTAGCTTGTTCATATCTTCAACTAGAGAGTGTTCCTGCAAAGGTTCTATGGTAGAAGAAATCTTCTCCTTGAAAGACATGTTAGTTTCATCAAAAGAAATATGAACAGATTCCTCAATTTTCAAAGATGATTTATTATAGACCCTATAGGCCTTGCTGATCATGGAGTATCCCAGAAACACTCCTTCATCAGCTTTGGCTTGAAATTTTGCTAAGTATTTCTTGTCATTATTGTGAATATAGCAAATGCAACCAAAAATTCTGAAATAATCAACTTTAGGTTTCTTCCCTTTGAGTAATTCATAGGGAGTCTTTCCCTTCAGTTTATGTATCAGACTTCTGTTCAGCACATAGTTGGAGGTGTTCACTGCCTCTGCCCAAAAGGATAGAGGTAGATGAGCATCTGATAATAATGTAGTGGCAGATTCAATAAGGGTTCTATTTTTCCTTTCAGCTACCCCATTTTGTTGAGGAGTTCTAGGAGCTGAGAAAGTATGCCTGATCCCTTCACTCTGACAGAACTCTTGCATAAGAAGAGAATCAAACTCTGTCCCATGATCACTTCTGATCAGGGCAATGTGAGTATTGAACTCAATCTGTATACATTTGAGAAACTCTGTCAGACACTTAAAGTTATCAGACTTCTTCCTTAGAAAGAACACCCAAGTGAATCTAGAGAAGTCATCTACAATTACTAAAGTGTAGGATTTCCCTCCTAGGCTTTGTACTGTGATGGGTCCAAATAGATCCATGTGTAACAGATACAATATCCTAGGTGAATCACTCTTATTAAGTGACTTAAAACTGTTTTTAGTTTGCTTGCCTAATTGACAAGCCTTGCAGAGTCCTTCCTTCTTGTAGGGGCAGAAGGTAGTCCTCTAACAAGGTTGTCCTTGGATAGCCTAGCAATAGTTCTAAGGTTTAGGTGTCCTAATCTCTTATGCCATAACACATTTGGTCTACAGACTGAGTTAAACAGGCAAATATCTATATCAGTTGAAAGAAAATCTACTAAGTAGATGTTACCTTTCCTTATACCTGTCAACACAGTTGTGTTGTCCTCTGACTTGATTTTGCATAAGGTTTTGCTGAAAGTCACCTGGTAGCCTTCATCACATAGCTGACTGATGCTGATTAGGTTGTGCTTCAGTCCTTCCACATATGCTACCTTCTTGAAGGTTACTAACCAATCTGGACTGCACCATATCCTTTAGTTTGTCCAAAGTTGGAATCACCAAAGATAACTTTGGGTCCAAGCTTGGATCTAAAGGAATTGAGGTTGTCCTTGTTCCCTGTCATGTGCTTAGAGCACCCACTATCCAAATACCATTGCTGGTTAGATGTTGGATAGGTCTTCACCTGCACATGAAACAATTTACTTGTTTTTGACCCAGTTTACCTTGGGCCTAGGTTGATAACCTCTAAATTCAGAAATAAAAGACATCCCTGGCTGACTCTTATATCCTTCAGGATGATATCTCCTTGGAGGTAAGATCCATTCAGTATAAGGGTTGAAGGTTTGGGATGAAGAATCCTTAGGATTCAATTTTGATTTGCCTTTGAAAAAGTTTCCAGAGTTCTGACCTCTGTTCGACGATCTTGGAGCTGCGTTCGACGATCTTGGGTCAGATCGTCGAGCTCCGTTCGACGGTCGACTATGGCTGAGGTCAGGTATATGAGATCGTCGAGCTGCGTTCGACGACTTTGGCTGAGATCGTCGACCTGCGTTCGACGATTTGTCCTGAGATCGTCGAGCTGCGTTCGGCGATCGTCGATCTTCACTTCGGCGATCGTCGATCTCCGTTCGACGATTTTTGCTGGGACTTAGTTTTCTGAGGCAGATCAGAATTTTTCCTAGCAACCTCTACAACTCCCTTTCCCTTGCTAGAAATAAACTTGATGGGAGTTGTTAGGACTATAGGTTGGCTGGATGAAGCACCCAAGCCCAGTGTACTGTTGAATCTAGAGTTCACTGTGCTTGTGATGTCCCATCAGCTTGATGCTTCTCCCATTAAGGGATTCTTCAAGCTTCTTGGCCTCAGAGAGCTCACTTTTCAGTGTAGCTATCTGTTCCCTACAGTTCTCCAACTCCTGAGAGAGTTTGAGGTTTTCTGACTTTAAACCATTGTGTTCAGATAATTGATTTCTGAGAGAGATAATCTCTTTCTTAGACTTTAGCAGGTCTAAACACAGTGTTTTAAATTCAGATTTAAAATCTTCTGAAGTAAAATCAAAGGAACTAATTACCTGATCTTCTTCAGGTTGAGTCTCTGAGTCTGACTCTGACTCTTCTTCCTCTGAATTGTGCTGTGAGGCATTGATTGCCATCATGCAGAACTCCTTTTCTTCTGCATCATCCTCATCATCACTGGAGCTGGATGAGGCTTCTGACTCCTCTTCAGTCTCACTCCAGGATTCAGCAACAAACCCTTTTCTTGTATGCTTATTCCTGCTTGAAGAGGGTTTGCCACTTCCATTCCTTTTGGGGTCCTTCTCCTTTCTTCTTTCTTTTCTGTCCCTTCTATCCTTGTTCTTGTTCTCTGGACAGTCAAGAACTATGTGCCCTGGTTTCCTGCAACCAAAGCAGATAATGTCTTTGTTATTGCCAATGGACTTGTCATACCTTGGCTTATCCTGCTCCTTGTATGATCTTCTTCTGAAGTCCTTTCTGGCCATCTTATAGAATCTTTTGGCCAACAAGCTGAGAAGTTCATCATTGCCTGTAGCTTTTTCTTCAGGCAGATCTTCAGTTGCCTTGAATGCTATGGTCTTCTTCTTTCTTGTGGCTGGTGAAGCAGCCTTCTGTTCTTCCTCTCTATTCTTGATGAGCAGCTCATAAGACTTGAGCTTACCCAACAAGGCTTCAGTGGTGATCTCATTTAGACTTCTGGCATCTTTGATTGGCCAGATTCTTGAATCCCAAGTGCTGGGGAAGCACATTAGGATCTTGTCATTAAGTTCTGTCAGAGAGATCTCTTTGTCTAATGTCCTCAGTTCACTGACAATTAGACTCAGTCTGTTATACATGTCTCCCACTGACTCAGTCTCTCCCTTCTTGAAGTTCTCATATTGGGAGATGAGATGGGATCTTCTGTCCTTTCTCTCATCAGCTGAGCCTGAGACTATTTCTGAGAGTCTATCCCAGATTTCCTTGGCTGAATTACATTCAGCTACCTTTTGAAAAATGTCATCTGACATTGTCTGGGCTAGGATGTTCATAGCCTTGGCATCAGCTACTTTCCACTTTTTGATGTCAGCATCTGTTCCTGATGGAGGTGGAACAGCATTTGTACTTGTGCTTTCTGGGGGTCTTGGACACACTGTCAAAACAGAATTAAATATATCTTCGTCAATAGAATTCATGTAGAGTCTAATCCTTGCTTTCCAAAGTGCAAACTTTGACAGATTGCACACTGGAGGTCTGGTGCTGACATAGTCTTTGTTTTGGGCCATGATTTGTGCAAACAAAATCTAATAATAAAAACAGATCTAATGTAGGATCTTGGGGTTCATGTGTTAGCCTGTACAACCAACCAGATATGGTATGTTTAACCAACCTGGCTTTGATACCAATTGAAAGTGCAACTAGATCTGATATACTCTAGAGGGGGGTGAATAGAGTATATGGTATTTTGAAACTTTTAAAACAACAATTGTTGTAATATGTGTGAGCAGGGAAGCAAATATAAACCTAATCACAGAACTAAACTATACAAAAACTAAGCACAGACAAATCAAGGTCAGAAACAAAAAGTTAACAAGCAGATCCAGAGGACACAAGGAAATATAGTGGTTCCCCAAACTTGGGTACATCCACTCTTCTACCACCCTAGGTAGGAATCCACTGCAGGATGAGTTGATCAGGTGTCCTGGGCACCAATGAGCTTTTGATAAGGTGCTCAAAAACCAAAGCAGATTTTTTGATCAGGTGTCTTGCCACCAATGAGCTTTTGACAAGGTGCTCAAAAACCAGATTCAAACTTTTGAAGGGAGTTTGAAAAACCCTTTACAGAGTGGGGGTGAGAGAGTGATGACAGTCTTCTCTTTCTCAATCAACTGAGAAGACTAAGTGGATTGATGTCAAAGCTCCCCCTGAGTCCTTGAGATCTTCAGGAAGAAAAGCTTTGCTGAGGGTGATAGGCCTTCAAAGGTAGATCTCCAGCAATAGATGATTTCAACAAGCTGAAATGTTGAGTGTCTGGAGTCTTGAGATGATGTTGGCCTTGAACACTTTGAAAGATGAAGAGATCTGATGATTTTTGAAAACTTGATCTCTTTGATGAGTGTTCTTCAGAAATCTTTTTGACAGAAGTTTTTGAGAGAGTCTCTGTATTCTGAGTTGTGTGTTCTCTCCTTGTTAATCTCTGTATATCATCTATTTTTATTCAAAAACATTCTGTCTTTTACTCTCTGTGCTAGAATAGAATATCACTCTGTCAAAGATAGCCGTTGGCCTGCATTGATTGCATCCTTAATTGCAAAAACTCTTCTGGAGGAAAGTCCACAGAATTATTCCTTGAAAAATCCCTTGAAACTTGGTCCAGAAATAAATGAAAACGGCTAGCAAATCTTCTGAATTAATTGCATAATAACTCCTGTCTGATTTGAATTTGAATTCTGGAAGTTATCTGAAATCGTCGAACTGAGCTCTGCTATCGTCGAGCTGAGCTCAACGAACTGGAAAACTTAAGCAGCAAAATAATCGTCGATCTGAGCTCAAAGATCGTCGAACTGAGCTCAGAGATAAAGATTCAAAACAGAGTCAAAATCATCGAACTGAGCTCACCGATCGTCGAAAGGAGTTCGACGATATTGTGAAGTTGAGCTCAGCGATCGTCGAGTGGAGCTCGACGATCTGCCGAAGTTGAGCTTGACGATCGTCGATCTGAGCTCGACGAATCGTCGTGCTGAGCTCGACGATCAGACTTAGTCTCCAGGCAGAAAAGCTTGGTCTTCAGGGCAGCTTCCAATCCTAGACTTCTAACCCTTAGACTCAATTCTAATTGACCTATAAAGCTATACAGAAGGTCAAACAAAGATTCCTAGAGACATAGTGATCCTGACCCAAATTAGTAATAGGGTGTTCCAACACGCTCCCGTTTGTAATCTCCGGCCAAATCCGTTTCCAGCTTCGGCTTCGACCCGCTCTTCGTGCCCCAAAAGAGGGAGATCGAAGAGAGCTCCTATGGAGTGAAGAACAACTCCAACTGCAGCTCTAATGGTGCTTCAGAAGTAGGCTATTCTGTTTGCTTCGATGTAAAAATCATCCCTCTTTCGTTGGGCTAGCAGCCATTCTTTCAATTTTTCTCCCGCGATGGCTCAGTTCTTTCATTCTCAAATTCTGATCTGTATGTTTTAAGCTTTGGCAGAGATACTTATAACAATAGATGATGCAGTTCGTGTACTTTTAGGTTTCGTGCATGTCTCTTCTTCTGTCTTCTACCCGGTAATAGCAGCTTTATTTTTTTCCTGTGAAGCTCAAACTAAAAACTATGAGTCAAACGAACATAAGTTTTTGTTTTGCTTCAAAACGGACTTAAAAATCATTTTACAAACGAACATAAGTTTTCTTTTTGCCCCAAAACGAAAACACTTGATTTTTTCGTTTTGAATCAAAACAAAAACAGTAAATGAAAACAGTGCAAACGAACGGGCCCTAATTGTCTTTCTAAAATCCTCGAACATGAGAGAGTTGTTGCCTATGAACATCATGTCGTCAACATACAAGCATACAATCATGATATCACCTTTCTTCTCCTCTTTCGTGTAGAGTGCATACTCATACGAGCTCTTCATGTACCCGTTCTTCTGAAAGTATGCATCTATTCTTTCATTACAAACACGAGGCGCTTGCTTCAACCCATACAATGGATTCTTTAATTTATAGACATTCTTCTCTTGGCCTTTCACTTCATATCCAGGAGGTTGCTGGACATACACATCTTCTTCCAGATAACCATTGAGAAATGCGGACTTGACGTCCATCTGATAGATCTTCCACTTATATTGAGCAGCTAGTGCAATGATCAGTCTGATAGTGTCTATCCGCGCCACTGGAGCAAAGACCTAATCGTAGTCCACACCTTGGACTTATCGGTAGCCTTTAGCGACGAGTCTTGCCTTGTGCTTCTCCACTTCTCCATCCTTGTTCTTCTTCACTCTATACACCCATTTCACACCAATGGGCTTATGACCTGCCGACAGAGTGACCAACTCCTAAGTATCATTCCTTTTGATGGATGTCATCTCTTCATCCATTGCTTTCCTCCAAGTCTTCTCTTGAGCAGCTTCATCATACGAGTACGACTCACAATCTGCTAAAAGACAATATAAAGAAAAGTTAGCATGAATTGACTCCGTCTTCTCGTAGATCTCCTCCAACCTTCTCATCATAGGTTGAGAACCTTCATAGATACTCTTGCTGGTGCTTGCTCCACTAGAGTAGGGAGTTGAAGCTCCCCCTGAATCTCTGCTCGGTGGTGATGGAGGTTCAGCTCCACCATCCATAGCTTCAGCTTCATGACCACCTTCTTCTTCATCATCATAAAACATCCCCTTGATGCTTCTCTCTTTCTCATCCCAGCTCCAACAATTGTCTTCCTCAAACAAGACATCTCTTGAGATGATCGCCTTCTTTGTCATATGATTGTATAACTTGTAAGCTTTACTCATCGGAGCGTAGCCTACAAATATACAATTCTCACTTTTATCGTCAAGCTTCTTCCTCTTCTGATCAGGGATATGAACATAAGCTACACACCCAAACACTCTCAAGTGTTGCACACTTGGCTTCCAATCACTCCATGTTTAATATGGAGTCTTGAATCTCACACTCTTTGTCAGACATCTGTTTAGCAAGTACACGACACATTGTACTGCTTCAACCCAGAACATCTTCAGCAACTTGCCTTTTATCATACTTCTTGCCATGTTCTGAATCGTCAAGTTCTTTCACTCAGCAACTTCGTTCTGCTGAGGTGAGTAAGCTGCAATCAACTGATTAACAATCCCATGCTCTTTGCAGAAAGCATCAAATAACTTATAGGTGTACTCCTCACCTCTATCAGTCCTGAGCACCTTCAGTGGTTGTTCACTCTCCTTCTCTGTCATCGCCTTGAACTTCTTGAACTTGTCAAGGACCTCAGACTTCTCCTTCAATAAGTGAACCTAACACTTCCGACTAAATTCATCCGTGAAGGTAATATAGTATTTGCTTCCTCCAACTAAGGCAATATCAAATGGACCAACAATGTCTGAATGAACCAGTTCAAGCTATCTCCTTGCTCTACGAGACTTTCCTCCTTCAAAACTCTACCGCTTCTGCTTTCCCTTCGTACAAGCTTCACAGATCTTCTGTGGTGGTAAGATCTTAGGCAAACCTTCCACCATCTTTGCATGTGATAGAAGCTTTAGACCACTGAAGCCTAAGTGACCCATTCTATGGTGCCACAACCAAGCTTATTCATCCTCTTCAGTTCTTGCTAGGCATGTCGTCTCCTTGGCATCCATCTTCAATGTAACGAGACGATTCGTCGTCATCTTTACTTTCACCACCTCTTTTCCTTGATGGTTCTTCATAGCCAACAAACCATCCTTCAATTGAACGCAGTAGCCTTTCTCCACCAACTGTCTAAGGCTTAAAATGTTACTCTTTAAGCCGGGAACATAGAACACATCATTGAGATGCACCTTCTCCCCATTTAGGATCACCACTATCAACCCTTTGCCTTCTACCAAGATCTTTGAAGCATCACCAAAACTAACATCACCAACACTTGGTTCGAGGTTAGTGAACAACTCTTTCTCACCGCAAATATGGTTGCTCGCTCCTGTGTCCAAGTACCGGACTTCATTTTTACCTCCTTCAGCTCCTCTGTAAGTCAAGAACATCATTGGGTCACCATCAGTATAGCTTGATTCTGCATAGTGGTTGGATTCCTCTGTCCTCCTCAGTTTTCTACAATCATAGCTCATGTCCCCAAACCTGTTACAATTATAACACTGGACTTGGGACATCCTTCCTCGGCCTCTTCCACGGCCTCTTTCTCTTCCTCCTTGCTCTTTGCCATGAGCATGCTCCTCTCTTTGAAAATTTTTGTTTCTACCTT
This sequence comes from Platanthera guangdongensis, assembly GCA_039583875.1. NCBI lineage: Eukaryota > Viridiplantae > Streptophyta > Magnoliopsida > Asparagales > Orchidaceae > Platanthera > Platanthera guangdongensis. The sequence continues at coordinate 160,465,908 of CM077147.1, read as the reverse complement.
GATCTCGTCCTCCTCTTCTTCCTCTGCCTCTGCCATGGTAGCCTCAGCCTCTCTGGCCACCTCTTCTAGAGCTTTCTCCAAAATTCAATTGAGTCTGAAGTGCTTTCTCTAAGCCACTTGACTCTTCATCTTGTAGCATGCAGTATTCATGGGCTTGCAGAGAGCCTATGTGTTCATCAACAGATACCTAAGTGAGATCTTTCGACTCTTTTATCGCCACTACTATATAGTTGAACTTTTTTGACATCGATCGCAGAAGTTTCTCCATGAAACTCACATCATCAATCATCTCTCCATTGCGCTTCATTTTGTTTGCAAGTGTACGCAGACGAGTCACATAGTCACCAACTTTCTCAGAGTTTTGCGTCTTCATAACTTCATACTCTGCTCGGAGAGATTGCAACTTCACCTTCTTTGCCTTGTCAACTCCTTGCAAGGAGCGTTGCAAGGTTTCCCATGCTTCCTTAGAACTTCTAGCATCAGATATCTTCTCAAAGGTTGCTTCATCAACCCCTTGATATAACAAGAACAATGCCTTCTTGTCCCTCTTCCTTGCTTCTCTTAAAGTCGTTCTCTGCGCGTTAGTCAACGCTGTCTCTGCTTCAGTAGTTATCTCTTTATAACCATCCTAAACTATCTCTCAAAGCTCATTTGATGCTAGCAGCACTCTCATCTGGATGCTTCAGTTCTCATAGTTCGTCTTCGTCAACTTGGGAACTTGACCCGGCATAGCATTTACCATTTCCATTGCTTCGATCCTTTTAACTCTTCTGAGTTAATATCAAGGTTCGCAACCTCCCTTTGATACCACTGTTGGAAGCGTAGTAATGGGTACACACTAGAATATAGTAATGGGCACACACTAGAATATGAGAACAAACAACTTATATTAAACCACCAAGAGATTACAAAGAAAATATAAATCTTGATTCACAAGTTACAACTCAACACAAGCAACACGTTCACACTACCCAAACTTGGGTATTACAAACTTCACTCTGAGACAACTCTAATCGCGGAGCTGCTGTCCGCCAAGTTGCAGTTCGCTAAAAAGCTGTTGTCTGCAACTTGTTCAATAAGTGGTTCTCCGCAAAAATGCAGTCCCTAAAATTTGAAAAGCGCTGCTGCTGCTTTGCTTGTACTGTAAAAACAATCCGCCACCTTTGCTTGTACAGTTGACAGGAATTGCTGTCCGCCAAGGTGCAGTCTGCCAGGAGGAGTTCGCCAAGGTGCTGCTGCTTTGCTGCTGTAAGACAGTCCGCCACCATTGCTACTTGGCGTTGCTTTCAACTTATTCTTCCACAAGAAATGAAGCCTATTTATAGGCAAAATAACCAAATGGCAAAACGCCACGTGTCCACTCCAAACAATGCACATTTTCAACTCTTCCTAGCATTTACGCCTCTGACCTTTGATATTTTATTATTATTATTTTTAATATATATATATCATATATTTATATATTTATATATATTTATATATATATATACTCACGCCAACAGTAACCGCTTGACCGGTGAAAATAAGTCCTCCCAAACGGAGCCTTAATCTTTCGTCTTCTCCTTTCCCCTTCTTCTATTCTCTGCTTCCAGCAATGGCTTCCTTTGTTCCGCTTGTCTGATAGTTCCACACATCTCATGGAAGCTTCTTACCCTCAAATGGCGCGTCTAAAGTCTTTACAAGGCGAAGCGCCTGCTTCTTATTGCACGCAACTAAAACTCCTTTAGAAAAGGATCCTTCAGATTCAATACAATTACTGCCACAGAAATTTCAATCTTTACTCTCACAATATCACATGCTCTTTCAAGAGCCACTTGCATTACCACCCCACAGGGCTTTGGACCAATCTATTCCCCTAATTGTACAACCTCAGACTCGTGAGAGGCCCTCAAGACGTGAATTGAAGGAAGAATAAGCGAGAGGTGCTGATAGGCGAGTGAGACCAAATGGTCCACTCGCAAGAGGCGAGGCGAGTGGTATCTACAATGGGCGAGACGCCCCCTTTTGTGATGCGAGTAGGCCTTTATAGGCGAGAGGGTGGTGTAGGGATGTTTGTGAGATGGACGTGCTTACGTGAACGGCGGATTACCCATCACAGAACATAGAAAAAAATAAGAGAGTGCTCCGACCAAAAGCGAACGAAAAGGGGTCGGTTGGCTCTCAAAAATACGGGACTCGATACAACGTCCTTAGGACCTACTCTCCAACAAGCACACAACTCGCGCCTAGCCGGACTCGATACCACGACCTTAGGACCTACCTCTCCAACAAGCACACATCTCACCGCACCTACACAAGCATCTATTCTTTTCACAATAAGCCGTCAATCGCAGCAAAAAATATATTTAGGAGCGGCGGTAAACGATAAGGAGGGATCAAGAACAAGTTGAGATTAACTCCCTTGTTAGCACCAAAACGTGCCCAATCTTGGAGAACAAGTCAAGGCTTGGCCTAGTTTGTTCTCTAGCGGATCTTCCAATCCGGAAAACAAGAGGGTCAACAACAACGTTCGATTCAGATTAGCAAGCGAAAAATACTTTAAAATCGCGGGAAAGACGGATGAATAACCTCCACAAAATTCTCACAGCAAGAAACACAAAGATAGGGAAGAGATTACCCAACCAAGAAGAAGATCACACAATATTTGTGGGAGAATCACTCTCTCCACGGTTCCACCGGTTTCACACCGAAGGGGCTGCTTCCTTCTTCCACGGAGTCGCACCGAGAGAAGCCACGCCGGAGTCGCACCGAACGGGGATGGAGGAGGCAAGGCTTGGCTTCACACCAAAGGGGAGGAGGTGGCTATGGCTTTCACCATGGTGGCCGAAATTCCTCAAGGGGGTTACTTTAGGTTTCTTTTTCCAATGCATAACTCATCATAATATCCTCCTTTAAATAGGAGTTACAAAAGAGATCCAACCATCCATGATGGATATGAAATCTCATCCATCCGGGCGGTTACATACACACCAAGGGTTTAATAGCACACCAACATGAAAATAAAAATATTACAAGCCAAATGTTTTAAGCAATTAAAATAAAACTAAGTAGAATTATTAAGCAAGCTTTGCGCGCCGCGGACGGAGGTTGTATCGCAGCTTTCCGTTAGCATCCGTGGCGTTGTCATGACGCCGCAAATCTTTAACTTGTTGCGCCGCAGCAACCGGGTCATCATCAGGAAGTGTTGGAGGGGCCGCAACAACCGGGTCATCATCAGGAAGTGTTGGAGGGGCCGCGCCATCAATCCTCCCCCACTCAAAATCGCGCATCTCCGATGCGTGGGCTGATAGAAAGCGGCGGAGAAGCTCGGCATCCAAACGTTGAAGCTCTGTCGCGAGGACCCATGAGTCGTCCGACGGTGGGCGGTCACGCCAACGGATGAGGAAGCGGTAGGTAGCACCGGCAGGAGTAGTAAGTGGCTCAGCAGCGAGTATCATATCTGGATGGAGAAACGTCTTGGGAAACCTGGGAAACATGTCAGCAGTAGGAATAAAAGAAGGCAGCGTACCATCCGATGTTATACCTGCGGGGACCGGAGGAGAGAGATCATCCAAACTACCACTCCCCAACCCATTAGAAATTTCAGTGGAGGGAGAAGACGACAAAGAAACCAACTCTTGTGGAGGCGCAACAAACAACGTCAAATCCGAGACATTAAAAATAGGGGAGATACCCCATTCAGCAGGCAAATCCAATACGAAAGCGTTGTCACCTAGCTTCTTTATAATCCGAAAAGGACCGGCGCGTTTTGGAGCTAACTTTTTAACGGTGCCAGTTGGCATTCGTTCGGGAACTAACCGTACTAAAACCAGATCGCCGACCTTAAAGTGTGACACCTTCCTATGTAGATTAGCGTGCGCTTGATAAGACTCATATTGAGCAGTCAAGGTAGCTCGTATACGTGCATGTAAGTCGTGAATATGTTGGGCGAAGGATTGTGCAAATTGACTTGTTTTGTATGTGGGAGGTAAGGGGACCAAGTCAAGTGGCACAGGGGCCTTATACCCGTGGACAATTTCATTCGGAGACATACCCGTGGACCGATTTTTAGAATTATTGTAAGCCAGTTGTGCATGTGGAAGCAGTAAATCCCAAGTGCCTTTATGGTCGCTCACGAGACATCGAAGAAGATTTCCTAGGCTCCGATTGACTACTTCCGTCTGGCCATCAGTTTGTGGGTGATAAGCCGCGGAGAATAATAATTTTGTGCCCATAAGAACCCACAAGGTTTTCCAAAAGTAGCTAGTGAACTTGACGTCCCTATCTGAGACAATAGTCTTCGGAACGCCACGGTGACTAACGACGTCTTTAAAATACAGTTTCGCAATGTGAGAGGCGTCGTTGGTCTTACTACAGGGGAGGAAGTACGCCATCTTGGAGAACCTATCCACAACAACGAGTATAGAATCATGACGTCGCAGGGTGGGGGGAAGGCCTAATACAAAGTCCATGCTCACGTCTTCCCACGGGACGGACGGAATAGGTAGCGGAGTGTATAAACCTACATTGGACTTAGTACCTTTAGAAACTTGGCACGTACGGCAACTGCTCACAACTTTCCCAACCATCGCCTTTAGTTTAGGCCAAAAGAATTTCTCCTCTACGAGCGTTATCGTTTTGTCTCTGCCAAAGTGGCCACTCAAGCCACCACTATGTAACTCCCAAATGATGTGGAGTCGCAAAGAGGAGTGGGGGATACACAATTTTCCGTGTTTGAATAATTATCCGTCTCTAAGTGAATAGGCCGTGATGGTCGCGGGAGAGCTATCCTGGGCAGATAAGTATGGCTCCTGAAAATCAGGGCATGTGGCGTATTCATCCTTTATGCGCTCGAACCCTACCACGTGGACTTGCATGGAGGAAAGTAAGAGGGTGAGGCGGCTGAGTGCATCGGCAACTCGATTGTCGGTCCCTTTAAGGTGCTTGAGAGTAAATGTGTATTCTTGCAAGAAGGATACCCATTTAGCGTGGCGCGGGCTGATTTTGTGCTGACCATTGATGAATCGCAACGCTTCATGATCAGAGAGGATCACGAACTCCTTATGAAGGAGGTAGTGCCTCCAATGATGCAAACATCTAATGACCGCATAAAACTCCCTATCGTAATTGGAATAATTTAATTTAGCACCCGCTAACTTCTCACTAAAATAACTAACCGGGTGACCCTCTTGACTCAAGACACCTCCAATCCCTACGCCAGATGCATCACAAGTAAGCTCGAAGACCTTGGTGAAGTCAGGGAGACGTAACACCGGTGCTTCGGTCATAAGCTCCTTAATACGATGGAATGCAAACGTGGCGGATTTGGACCATGTGAATTCTCCTTTCTTCATGCAGTCCGTAATGGGTGCCATAATGCTACTAAAATCACGTATGAAACGACGATAAAAGGTAGCTAACCCGTGGAAACTACGCACCTCACGAAGGCTAGTGGGCTCGGGCCAGTCTCTAATCACCTGAACCTTTCCTGGGTCAACACGAATTCCTTCAGAGCCAACTATATAACCTAAGAATTCAACCTCCGAAACATAAAACGTGCATTTCTTTAGATTTAGATATAAGGTTTCAGTCCTTAAGGTGGAGAGGACTACTTTGATGTGAGAGAGGTGTTCGGCGGGGGAGGTACTAAACACTAGGATGTCATCAAAATACACTACAACAAACTTCCCCATATATGGCCTAAAGATGTGCGTCATCATCCGGGAGAAGGTGCTGGGGGCATTGGATAGCCCAAAGGGCATCACAAGCCATTCATACAACCCGTCCTTAGACTTGAACGCCGTCTTCCACTCATCCCCCTCTCGGATCCTGATTTGGTGGTAACCACTCCGTAAGTCCAGTTTAGAGAAGATAGTGGCACCCGATAGGACATCCAAGAGATCATCTAGTCGCGGAATTGGAAACCTATATTTTATAGTAATTTTGTTGAGAGCTCGGCTATCAACACACATGCGCCAGGTGCCATCCTTCTTAGGGGCAAGAAGAGCGGGGACAGCACATGGGCTCATACTCGTCCTAATAAATCCCTTATTTAACAACTCCTCTATCTGGGTTTGTAACTCTATGTGGGCAGTTGGATTAAGCCTATAGTGTGGTTGGTTGGGTAAGGACGATCCGGGGATAAGGTCTATTGCGTGTTGTATATCTCTAAGCGGTGGTAACGACGAAGGCAACTCCTCCGGGTATACATCCCTAAACTCATCCAACAATACCCGTAGCTCTCGGGGTAAATCTTCCAACACGCCACCATCAGTTTTTTTCACTCAGAAGTACAAGAGCGTACATTATTCCCCCAATAAAGGGATCCTTCACAAATTCCTTCCTACCAACTAAACTCAAGGCTTTCCTCTCAACTGGGATGGTGGTATCCTTAGCCAACACTACCGGCTCTTTTGGCACAGTCGGTCTCAAGGTGACGATCTTGCCATTGAATTTAAACTCATAAGTGTTGGCACGACCATAGTGCGTCACATCACGGTCATATAGCCACGGGCGGCCTAATAACACATGACAAACGTCCATTGGTAGGACGTCGCACCAAACCTCATCCGTGTAGGATTTGAAAGACAGGGGGACTAGGCACCGTTGGGTAACCTTAATAGTAACCTTACTAATCCAAGCGACCTGGTAGGGGGTCGGATGCGGCTCGACAGTCAAGGACATGCGCTTAACGGCATTCTCAGAAACGGCGTTTACGCAACTACCACCATCAATAACTAATTTGCAAAGTTTTTCTCCACTCTTAAAGATCAGGGAAAAGATGCTCGTCCTCTTCCAGTCGTCTACAGGACGAGGAGTGGTCAAAATGCAACGCATCACCATAAGGCGGTGATCGTCCTCCAAGTCACTAGGGACTCCGTCAGGGTCGCTCTCCTCTTCGGCCTCATGGACATAGTCGTCAGGGTCGGTAGTGGGCTCTAGTAAGGCTATGGCCTTCGTCTTGGTGGGGCATTCATAGGCATAGTGGCCTTGAACACCGCATGAGTAACAAGTGGTGTTAGCCTTGCTAACCTTTCCAACGGGGATACGCTCACTAGCGGGGTTCTTGGTATTTCTCGCGGTAATCACAACGGATTTCGACTCGGAGGATCTAAATCTTCCTTTATCAGGAAAAGTGGAAGAAGAGGCCCCAGCGGTGGACTTATTCTTCGCATTAGAATAACGGGAGTGAGCTTTAGATGCTAGGTTCTTTTCAATGTCCAAGGCGGCATTGAAAGTCGTATTCAAGTCCGTGTGACCATAACGCAAGAGTTTCCGCTGAATGTCGGGGTGAAGTCCCTTTCGAAATCTAGATAAAGTTACTTCGGGGATCTCTCGAAGGTCACAACGTACCATACGGTCCTTAAGTTCTCCCATATATTCAGCAACAGACATTGAGCCTTGCCGAAGGGTGGCAAGCTCATCGAACATTTGCGTCCGATGGTACGCGGGAACGTACTGATCGGTTAGCAGGTTTTTCATAACAGCCCATCCAATGAGTGGGACCCCGTGCCCAGCTCCTAACCTACGTTCTTCATTCAGCCAATAGGTTTTGGCACGTCCCATTAATTTCATCCTGGCAACTTGAACCTTTTGGGGGTCCGTGAGGTTGTGCCATTCGAAATAGCACTCCATGTCTATAGCCCAATGGAGGAAGATCTGGGGATCTCCCATGCCATCATAGGTGGGGGCATCTATCTTGATAGCCCTCGTGATATCAAAGCCTCGCTCAGGGCGGGGTTCTCGAGGGGCATACGGGGAGAGTTTCCCTCAGAATCCGAATCAAAGTTCGGTTGGTGCCGGTTGGGCTGCCCAGCATTAACGGGAGGTGGGGGTGGCCTAGCTTGATTTTGTAGGATCTGGGCTAAGGCGTTCCTAAGCTCTGTCATTTCGGCACGAAGACCTGCTATAGCCTCGGTGTTGGGATCACCATGCTCGTTCGCAGCCATCCTAGACGTAGACGGGGTTGCGTACTCCGTTCCTAGCCTAGTGCGCATTCAGGTTTGGGAGGCCCCGGGCAAGATGAATTTTTCTAGGACTGAAGCTGTATTGAAAATAAGATATTTTTATATACTCCCGATGAGAATAACACGTAGATCGTTAAAAAATTTTTTTTTTGAAATTTTGCTGAAAAATAAAGATTTCAGCCCGCTATTTGCAGACCACAGAAAATAAATTTTTTTTTTTTTGAGTTCTAACGATCGGATCTCTAACAAGGAACGCAGAGAGGATGTTTGCAACGTGAAAGTTGAAATGACCGCCTCTGATACCAAATTGGTGTAGGGATGTTTGTGAGATGGACGTGCTTACGTGAACGGCGGATTACCCATCACAGAACATAGAAAAAAATAAGAGAGTGCTCCGACCAAAAGCGAACGAAAAGGGGTCGGTTGGCTCTCAAAAATACGGGACTCGATACAACGTCCTTAGGACCTACTCTCCAACAAGCACACAACTCGCGCCTAGCCGGACTCGATACCACGACCTTAGGACCTACCTCTCCAACAAGCACACATCTCACCGCACCTACACAAGCATCTATTCTTTTCACAATAAGCCGTCAATCGCAGCAAAAAATATATTTAGGAGCGGCGGTAAACGATAAGGAGGGATCAAGAACAAGTTGAGATTAACTCCCTTGTTAGCACCAAAACGTGCCCAATCTTGGAGAACAAGTCAAGGCTTGGCCTAGTTTGTTCTCTAGCGGATCTTCCAATCCGGAAAACAAGAGGGTCAACAACAACGTTCGATTCAGATTAGCAAGCGAAAAATACTTTAAAATCGCGGAAAAGACGGATGAATAACCTCCACAAAATTCTCACAGCAAGAAACACAAAGATAGGGAAGAGATTACCCAACCAAGAAGAAGATCACACAATATTTGTGGGAGAATCACTCTCTCCACGGTTCCACCGGTTTCACACCGAAGGGGGCTGCTTCCTTCTTCCACGGAGTCGCACCGAGAGAAGCCACGCCGGAGTCGCACCGAACGGGGATGGAGGAGGCAAGGCTTGGCTTCACACCAAAGGGGAGGAGGTGGCTATGGCTTTCACCATGGTGGCCGAAATTCCTCAAGGGGGGTTACTTTAGGTTTCTTTTTCCAATGCATAACTCATCATAATATCCTCCTTTAAATAGGAGTTACAAAAGAGATCCAACCATCCATGATGGAGATGAAATCTCATCCATCCGGGCGGTTACATACACACCAAGGGTTTAATAGCACACCAACATGAAAATAAAAATATTACAAGCCAAATGTTTTAAGCAATTAAAATAAAACTAAGTAGAATTATTAAGCAAGCTTTGCGCGCCGCGGACGGAGGTTGTATCGCAGCTTTCCGTTAGCATCCGTGGCGTTGTCATGACGCCGCAAATCTTTAACTTGTTGCGCCGCAGCAACCGGGTCATCATCAGGAAGTGTTGGAGGGGCCGCAACAACCGGGTCATCATCAGGAAGTGTTGGAGGGGCCGCGCCATCAGAGGGCCCCGTGACGGAGGATGCCTGCGAGACGGTTAGGAGGGTTCGTCTCGCCGATGGGTGTTCCCCTACTCGCCATATATAGAGAGGGTCATTTTGACAGATCTATGCCCTAGGAGGATTTTACTCTTCTATCCCGGGTAATTTTACCCTTTTGCCCCTGGTAGTCTGCATATAGCTCCTCAGAACAGCGGAGTTTGGCTATTGGCAGACCCAACCAAGGGTACTTAGGTAATTTCAGGCCAATTCAATATGTTTATTTGCATATCCAACTCCAAAAACTATAAATAGACTCATAAGGGTTCTTCAGAAGCACACACACTTTTCCCCGGGACTTGAGAGGATTTTTCTGTGCTTTCTGAGGAGCTCCAATCCCAGCTTTTGGCTTTGGAGGGGAAGCTCTCAAAGATCTTCTGGGTAAGCGGTGGGACCTCCCTACTGAGGCTTTGGGTCAGTTTCTAGTCCTTCACAACTGGTCGAAGGTCGGAGCTTGAGACAAGTAGGTGTTGGCTACGCCCCTATTTTTTGAACTCTTGTCGATGTCAAATTTTGGCTTCAACAGTTCTGGTGCGGTGAGCGTGGA
>CM077147.1:160380865-160450865 GCA_039583875.1 Platanthera guangdongensis | reverse complement strand
ATATTTCTCAAATGATAATGTGCTTCATTCATTTTGGATTTTAATGCTTCATTCATTTTGGATTTTTGATCTTTGTCGGTCGGGTACTTTAGCTCAATTGGCCGTAGGGGTGGATCCCCGTGTCAGTTGTCGCCGCCCTGCAGAATGACTCTGCCCCCACCTAATGTCGTCGTCGCGCCAATTGTTGCTTCTACAACATATGTTTAGGGCTTTATATTTGTTTTTAATTTACATATATACAACATATGTTCAGGGCGTAAATTTATTTTTAATTTGCATATATACAACCTATGTTAAGGGCTTCAAAAATTGTGACTTTTTGAGTTGTTATATTAAAGAGGCGAAGTGAACATTCAGAGGTGGCTGACCTTTACATTTGAAGCTTTCATTGCTCCACTTGCCAAAATACATTTACTGCCATTTATATCTTATATTGCTTTGAACATTTGATTTTTTTCTCTTTAATTTGCATATACACAACTTGCAAAAATGTAGGGAACAACATCAAGAGATGGCTGCTTATATAGAATGCATGCCCTGTTTGCAAATCTGCTACTATGGGAGACACAGGGAAGGGAAAACAGGTTCTATTTATGTGAATGCTTTTATTTTTATCTCATTTGTAAATTAGATCATGTTTGATTAGAGTTTCATGACTATTGACATGTGTAGGTGATGAATATTTCTCAATTGATAATGTGCTTCATTCATTTTGGATTTTCATGCTTCATTCATTTTGGATTTTTGTGCTTCGCCGGCCGGGTACTTTAGCTCAATTGGTCGTAGGGCCGGAGCCCCGTGTCAGTTGTCGCCGCCCTGCAGAATGACTCTGCCCCCACCCAATGTCGCCGCCGCGCCAATTGTTGCTTCTACAACATATGTTTAGGGCTTTACATTTGTTTTTAATTTACATATATACAACATATGTTTAGGGCGTTAATTTATTTTTAATTTGCATATATACAACCTATGTTAAGGGCTTCAGAAATTGTGACTTTTTGAGTTGTTATATTAAAGAGGTGAAGTGAACATTCAGAGGTAGCTGACCTTTACATTTGAAGCTTCCAATGCTCCACTTGCCAAAATACATTTACTGCCATTTATATCTTATATTGCTTTGATCATTTGATTTTTCCTCTTTAATTTGCATATACACAACTTGCAAAAATACATTTACTACTATTTATACCTTATATTGTCTTTAATTAAAATACTTTCTTTTTATATAATGGCTTATATCAATAAGTATTCGGTAGTTCTCTTGATTTCTTACTTGCATCTGTGAATGTTTGATGACCAAAATTTGCACTGTAGTTTAATGTTTATGGTTCCATTGTAAGATTGTGTATGTTAATGTTGACATTAATAAAGAAAACACTTAAGATAAACTGTAAATAAATGAATTTATTCTTAATACCATTGGAAACCCATGTCTATTGGATTCAAACACGTCAAATGTCCCCATGTGCTCCACCTTTACGATAAATGTCATTTACTACATAATGTCTCCTGCCTTGCAAATATCACCCGCCCGACAAATGTCATTTACTACAAAATGTCGCCTTCCTGGTCCATACTTCCTCCTCAACTCCCTAAATCATTTGTCCCTTCGCTTCATACTTCTTCCGACAGACGCCTACGAAATCACCGAACACGCTGTTGAAGCTTCCACCCGTCGACGCCTGGGCATCATCGATCAACACCTCCGGTAAGCTTCTATTCTATGTTGTCGCCCACGAACAATGTCGCCGCCCACGAACAATATCGCCGCCCCCGACCAATGTCGCCCCCCCCCCCCCCCGAAAAATGTTGTAGCCCTTGCACAATGTCGCCGCCCCCAAACATTGTCGCCGCCCCCGACCATTGTCGCCGCCCCCGACCATTGTCGCCGCCCCCGACCATTGTCGCTGCCCATGAACAATGTTTTCGCCCATGAACAATGTTGCCACCCATGAACAATATCATCGTCCACGACCAATGTCGCCACCCACGATAAATGTCGCACTCATGAGCAATATTGCAGTCCACGACACATGTTGCAGCCCATGACCCGTGTCGTTGTCAAGCGGGCGAAGCCCGCACTGACGCATCGAGAACGGGCGGAGCCCGTTCGAAGATACTAGTATATATATATATATATATATATATATATATATATAGACACACACACACACATATATATACATATATACATACATATATATAAAGCAATATGTATATTTTGAGTCACACCAAACTTTAATTTTTTAACCATTAGATCTGCATCAAACAAATCCTATGGTTGAGAAAGAGAGGGGAGGAGAGAGGGAGAGAGAAAGGGAGAGAGATGGCGTAAAGGAGAGGAGAAAGGGGTGGAGAGAGGGGGAGGAGAGAGAGGGAGAGTGAAAGGGAGAGAGTTGGGGAAGAGAGAAAAAGAAGAGGGAGAGATAGATTGTGTGAAATTAATATTTTTACGTTAAAACGTAATTTTTTTATAAAATAAAAATTATAATATTGATTTATATTTTTTAACGGTCATTTTGAGTACTCATATGTACATATTGTAGACACTGACCGTCTTGATGTGGGTGCATCCTGCTTTGATCCGGGCGCAGCCAGCAACGGCGCATCGAGCACGGGAGAAGCCCGTTCGGAGGAGGGCGAAGCCTTCCTGGATGCGGCCGAAGGCCGCCCGGGAGCATCGAGCGCGGGCATAGCCCGTGCGAAGATGCTCGTGTGTGTGTGTGTATATATATATAGGGTTTGTAATATATAAGCTCAATCTTTTTTAAAGCTAAAAAAAACTTTAGTTGGTTCTCCCACAATACATATCGGAATTATGCAAATAATATATGCATTTTATAGCCAAGAACGAGATCTACAACTTTCATGTTGAACATTTTTTCCAAAATTTGCACGGTTTAGCCGAAATCTGGCCCGAAAGGTTGCTGGCTTGAATTTTGAAATTTATTATTATTATATTCATTTCGAGCCAGCAATCTTTCGGGCGAGATTCCAGCCAAACCGTGAAAATTTTGAAACAATGTTCATCATGAAAGTTGTAGATCTCGTTCTTGACTACAAAATGCATATATTATTTGTAGATAGATAGATAGATAGAAGCTTCCATCTAATGCGCACCTTCATATATTGGAAGTAATTTACGTACTTCCTCCAAGGACCAAGAGCATTTGTGCGAACGTCTTCAATATCCTTTTTTCTAGTATTTTTTCTTAATAAAGGCTCCATTTTGGGGAGACTTATTTTCACCGGTCAAACGGTTACGACCGCATGAACCGGACTGTGGAAACCACCCGTCACCACACATCTTCCCAAAACCCCGAGGTAATGGTAAGGGGGGACGGGGGTACATGAACACAAAGGATTGCCCGCTGCAGGCGATGTGTGACTAACCCCAATCACAGGACCGCGGGGATATTCCGCCACATAAGGGGGCCCACCGGGGTCAACACCCAGACCTGAAACGCGATGGGGAAATCCCAAACATGCGGTCCCACACACACGTGTCCTGCTGGCTAATATAATCTCAACACACCCCCGCAGCAGGACAACCTGGCTCTGATACCATGTGGAAACCACCCGTCACCACACATCTTCCCAAAACCCCGAGGTAATGGTAAGGGGGGACGGGGGTACATGAACACAAAGGATCGCCCGCTGCAGGCGATGTGGGACTAACCCCAACCACAGGACCGCGGGGATATTCCGCCACACAAGGGGGCCCACCGGGGTCAACACCCAGACCTGGAACGCGATGGGGAAAGACCAAACATGCGGTCCCACACACACGTGTCCTGCTGGCTAATATAATCTCAACACGGACCTTAATTAAGTTCTGATTCTTGTGGTTACGACATTTCGTTATATGTTCAAAACATTTTCAATCATGGTTCCACGAGAACGAGGAATTCTTGATGACAAGTATAATTGACTTTTAGCTTTGTTAATCAATTGACCTATTGCATTCTCATATCTTATAAGCAAGTCCAAAAGAGCCTTGGTCGTGCGGTTACTCCCCCTCCCGAATATATAGGTGTTGTCCACATGCAAGATATGTGAGAATCTTGGACCCTTGGCATATGCATTATACTAATAATCATCCTTTCGATACAAAAAAAAGTTTGTTTATCCCTCTGCTTAAAATCTCCTCCGCTATAACAAGAAAGCAATGGAGATAACGGGTCCCCTTGTCTAATACCACGAGTTGAGTCGAAGTAACCAAAAATCTTGACATTGATCATCGCGCGCGCTGTATTAGGAATGACAAACCAAATCTTGACAAGCTTAATTTATTGATCAGTGAAACCAAACCTTTTAAGAGCAACAAATAAGAAATCCCAATCTATTTGGTGGAAAGCTTTTTCTATGTCCAGCTTCAGAATCATATTGCCACCTCTAGTTTCCTTATTGATCTTGTAGGCTATCTTTTGCACAAACATTATATTATAAGATATAATATCGTTTCCCTTAGCAAATGCACCTTGCTCTGAAGCAATTAACATAGTCATAATACTTTTTAATCTAGAAGCAAGAATTTTAGAGAAGATTTTTAATCATGAAATTAGAGAGAGAGAGAAAGAAATAGGATGGAATTGAGAGACTTTGTAGTGGAAGCTATTTTTGGAATAAGCATTATGATAGAAGAGGTGAAGAAGTTGCCAAGATATCGGCTCGGTTTGGGGGGACTTATTTTCACCGGTCTGCTCGGTTCATGTGGTCGTAACGCTTGACCGGTGAAAATAAGTCCCCCCAAACGGAGTCATTCTCCACTAAGGAAATCATTAACCGCATTAACGATGTCCTCTTTAATAATATTCCAGCAAGCATGAAAGAATCCTCCTCCCCAAACTCATCCGGGCCGGGAGCGCTATCTTTGGAAAGTGAGAAAACACTTTGCGTACCTCTACCTCTAATGTAGGTGTTATGAGAGCATGACTTTGACTTGGGGAGATGAGGCTAGAGATAGCATTGAAGAGCTCGACATCCTGACCAATGTGTTCCGCTATAAGAAGACTTGAAAAGTGACTAATAGCGTTCGCGCTGATATCCTCTTCATTATCCAAGACCAAGATTTTCTTCATCCTTACCAATGATTCTTGAAATCTGGGTTATATTTCACTTGCTCTTAACCACAGCATGAAAGTAAGTAGTGTTCTAATCCCCTCTCCTAGATCAGTTTGTCCCTTGATTTCTATTTCCAATAGGTTTCCTCTTGGAGAAGTAAAGATTCATAATTAGATTGATGTTGCTTTAGAAGCTCCGTATTTTGTTGAGTAGAATTATTGTCAAACTCTTCTTCAATTTTTGCATGCTCCAATTCATTCTCCTTTACTTTGCAAAATACATTACTAAAAGTATTTTTATTCCACTCTTTTAGTACTGCTTTGATGTTTTTCAATCGGTGCTCAAGTCTCATGAGAGCATTACATCCTGTCTCCTTATACCAATTTATTTCAATTAATTGGGAGAATTGATCATATGTAGAGACCACATATTTTTGAACTTGAATGGGAGGCCCCTATTCAATTTGAAGCCTTAAGTCTTCGAATAAGAAGAGGACAACGATCCGAATATTTCCTGGCGAGTTGGGTGACAGTCATCATGGCTTCCAAGCTTTCCTAACTTTTATTCACAAGGACTCTGTCAAGATGTTCATGGACATGATTGTTGAAAATTGTGAAGTGAAAGTGGTGGGGTTGATCAGACAGACCGCGCGGCCTGGGCAGAAAGTCCTGCGGACTGATGGTGCGTCCTGGGCGGTCTGAGGTTGCGGCATGGTGATGGCGACCAGCTTGTTCTGCTGTTGGTTGTTCCTTGAAGTAAACGGGCAGATTGGTGGTACATCCGCGGGGAAGTGGCAGACTCCTTTTGAGTTCGCGGAGTCCGCTTGTGGCGGACTGCATATGGAGATCACGAGATCGGCATTGGCCCTTGCCCTTGATCTTTGGTGGAGTGGTTGGTGATAACTGCAGAGTTCGTGGTTGGCGGACTGTCTTGAGAGCTGGCAGTCTGGGTTCTTGTCCGCCGAGCTCACGCCAGAGGTTCACTGGTTGCTCGACTTGGTCACAATCTGTGACAAGTCCAGGTTGATTGCAGAGTCCGCAATATCCGCTGGTTGACCGAGCGATTTGTGTCTGTTGGTCGTGGACTTGTGTTGCGGGCTGGTGCGGTGTTTGCTGCAGCATGCAGACAGGTACGGTGTTTGCAGAGTCTACATTGTCTGCTGGTGATTGGGCGGTTTGTGCCTGTTGGTCGTGGACTTGTTTTGCTGGCTGGTGCGGTGTCCGCTGCAGCATGCGGACTAGTGCGGTGTCCGCCGGGTTGCGGACTGGCTTCTTGCCTTGGTGCCTGGCGGATTGGCTGGTGTCCGGCCATGTCCTTGCGGACTGGGCAGACTTCTTGGTGCTAGCTGCGAGCTGGGGTGGTGATTCTATCCACTAGGGCGGTGATCACACTCCTCTCCGCCCCTATAAATAGGACCTCCATCACATCAACAGTAACTGAATGAACAGTAAGTTGAGTGTGGGTTAATTGTTGCGACCTCGATTTTCTTGTCCGCGCGGATTGGGAAGGTTTAACTGGTTGTTGTTTGCAAGTTGTGCAGCTAGCACTTGTTGAAATTTGTGAAGTGAAAGTGGGTGAATGAAGCACTTGGACCTATCCGCGCGGACTATGCGGACAGGGTTGGCGGACAGCTAGGTCGGCAGGAATGTTGCAGACGATTTTCTCTATAGCGACCTGGGCAGTCTGTTCGCGCGGACTATGCGGACAGCAGCGGCGGTTAGCCAGGCCGTCTTGTGCTCAGCAAGCAGCTGGATCCCAGAAGGTAACCGGGCGGATAGAAACTCTATCCGCGGAGTCCGACAAGAAGCGGACTGAAGAACTGGAGCTCGGCAGACTGGCTTGGCGAATGCCTTGGTCTTGCTCTGGTACAGCGGCAAGTGGAAGCCGCGGAGACCGCCAGTCAGTGCGGACTGATGTTGGAGCTCGCCGGGAGAGGCGGACTGAATCCAGTGTCAGCCAGTAAGTGCAAACTGGCCCTTGTGGCCAGTGGTGTGGACTTGGTTGGTTCTGAACCAAGTCCATGTTTGGCTCAGTCCGGGGAGATCGCGCAGTGGAGTGCTTACTGTGTCTCAGTCCGCCAAGATCGGCAGAGGTGCTGTGTGCCTTGGTTGTGAGTTTGGGAGAAGCGGACTGGAGATTTTGTCCGCAACTATGTGCGGACTGGAGCTAGAGTCCGCTGAGCCCGACAGCTGCCTTGCTGGCGTGGCTGTGGACTTGGGAGATGCGGACTGGAGGTGTCTGCTGTGTAAGCAGGCTGAAGCAGTGTTCGCTGAGTCCGGTAGGTGTCTTGGTGACGATAATGGACTCAAGGCATGCGGAATGGAGTTATCTGCAGGGATATGTAGACTAGAGCTGTCCGCAGTATGTGCAGACTGGATCGGCGTGTCCGCTGAGTCCGACTGTTGCCTTTGTGGCGAAGACGTGGGCTCGAGATGAGCGGACTGAAGCAGTGTGTCCGTTGAGTCTGACAGGTGCCTTGATGGAGAGGTTGTTGTCTCGGGATAAGCGGGCTGAAGCTGTGTCCGCGGATTGGCGTACAGTGTTGTTGCGGAGTCCGGCTGTGGCGGTCTTAGCTTGGCCATGCGATAAGGCGGACTGCCGATTGTGTCCGGCCTTGGTGGAGCCTTGTTGGCTTGGCCTTTGATGATAAGGCGGACTGGTATTGCTGTCTGGCCTTAGAGATGCAATGGCAGATTGGCTCTCCTACACAGGGAACGGTGGACTGGAGTGTTTCCGCGGGTCTTGCGGATACACATGTTCTTGCTGCGGGATGTGGAGGTAATCCTATCGGCTAGGGCGGTGACCACACTCATCATCGTGCCTATAAATAGGACCCATGTCACATCAGTAAAAGAAACCTGAGAGAGCCGAAGTAAGTGAATAGTACTTGAGCCCGCATAGGTTGCTGCGGACTGCTTTTTGGTGTCCGCGCGGTTTGGTTGAGTTGACCGGGTTGTGTTGTGCAGGTTGTGCGGATAGTGCTGGAAAGCCAGGATTTGGCTCTGATTGAGGTCAGGTACAGTGCGGACTTTGCAGTTAAGCAACAGGCGGTAAACAGCAGGTCGCAGACAGCGACCAGACGGTCTTCTATTTGACAACTTGGTTCTGGGTTCAAGAAGTCGCCTGCTTCAGGCGGACTGTCCTATTCGGCATCGCAGCTTGTGCGGTCTGGCGGCTAGGCGACCTCGCGGTCAGGCAGATTGCAGATCAGCGGCTAGAGCAAGCATTGTAATAAGGGGTAGTCCGCGCGGCTTGGGTTACGGTCTGGTGACCTGGCAAACTGTGCGGACTCCACAAAAGTAAACCGGCAGCTTAGTGTTTGAGTCCGCGCGGCTTGTTTCTCTTGTCTTATTTTTTATAGTCTCTGCTTTCCTTTTGGTGGTTGTTTGGTGAAGCATGTCTCGCCATGTATGTCTCGCCTTGTAAAGAGGATTGTTGTTAATCAATAAGACTCTTGTGTTGCATGTGTTGCTGGTTGATTGACTTAAGTTGAGATAACCCCTGCTCACTCCAAGTTCCAGGGAAATTTCTGCATGATCAAGGTGTGATCTTGATAGTGCTGAGAATATTAATTTAGCGTCAGGCTATCTCGGTGACCACCTCGAGAATATTCAACATGGTATCAAAGCCAGGTTGTTGAATTTTAACATGGTATCAGAGCTAGACTGAAGTGGATAAGCAGTGATCAACTGAAGTGGTTGTTACTCTTTGAAGAGGGAACCAGTAGTAGAATCATGGCAGTGGAAGATGCAAGTTGTCTTGGAATTGATCTCCTTACAGAGACAAACTTTGATATGTGGAAGTCTTGTATGGAGAGCTTTCTTCTTGGCGAGGACCATTGGGAGGTAGTATGTGGAGCAGAAAGACAAGAGGCTACTGCTGGCAATGCTGAAGAGATGAGAGCTTGGAAGGAGACAAATGCGAAAGCGGAGTCTATTCTCAAGCAGGTGATCTCATCGGAGCTCTTGGACCACATCAGTGGATGTCGGTCAGCTGCGGAGGTTTGGACTTCCCTTGATGGGTTGTTCAGGAAGGAGGTAAAGGTTGCTGCAGAGGATGGTCCTTCTACTTCATATCAACAAGAGAGGAGTGTTTCTCCTAGGCGTGATGGGAAGAGGAAGGAAGGACCAAGGTGTTATAAATGCAAGCAGCATGGTCATCTCAGGAAAGAGTGCAAGGTTATCTTGCTCTCGGCGAACGTAGCTCATGTTGGAGGCAAGGAGAAGAACTTTGTTGGGTCTTCAACAAGTTCAGGTGCTGATCGGATGAAGGTCAGTGATAGTGCAGCTACCTGGCATGAAAGACTGGGGCATGAAGGGATGGACAAGCTGAAAGCAATGGCGGTAAGAAGACTCGTAAGAGGATTGCCTAGATTGTCATCCTATGACGATGGTCAGGGGTATGTGGGATGTCAGCATGGTGAAGCTTATCGCTTTATAGTTGATAAGGCATAATCCAGATGTAAAGCACCTTTGGAGGTTGTCCATTGTGCTCTGGTTGGACTGACCGTCACCGCCAGTCTTGTAGGCAGCAGGTACATGCTGATATTGGTTGATGACTATTCAAGGTATACTTGGGTATACTTCATGAAGGTGAAGTCAAACATGATACGCTTGTTTGTGGAGTTCAAGAAGCTTGTGGAAGGCCAGCTTGACCTGCGGATCAAGAAGTTGAGGACAAACATCGGTGGTGAGTTTGGCTCAACCGAGTTCTCAAACTTTTGTAGGAAGCAAGGGATCTGTAAGGAGATTTCTTGTGGACATACTTCACAGCAAGGTGGTATTACAGCTCGAATGATCTGTTGGTTGACGGAGATCTGCAAGTGTTGGCTTCAGAGTAAAGGCGTTCCTAAGGGCCTTTGGGCAGAAGAAATGGCATGTGCTGCTCATGTCATCAATCAGATACATCTTAGTCCGATCAATGTGAAGACTACTTATGAGCTGATGTTCAAGGTGAAGCCCAGTGTAAAGCACCTACGTGTATTTGGATCTACCTGCTACATACACACTCTGGTTGCTCTCAAGACGAAGCTAGTCTTTGTTGGGTATGATGAGCAAAGGATAAGATGGAGGTGTATGGATCCTGCGATGAAGAGGCTCATCGTGTCAAGAGACGTTGTCTTCGATAAGTTGATGCCATATTGGGATACCTCTTATGTGGAGCTAGAGATGAGCAGGTCAGATGGTGGGCTGAAGGAGGCTGATGCTAAGGTTCAGGTGGAGCTGCCTGAGTCACCGAGATCTCCAGGTTGTTCTAGCTCCGGGGAAAAGGTGTCAGGGTCAGGAAGCAGGGGAAGCAATGCTCCAAGTACTTCAGGCTCGAAGGAGGAGGCATCCGGTTCAGGAAGCAGGAGGAGCGATGTTCCAGGTAGTTCTTATTCAAGAGGGGAGTCTTCTGGTTTAGGAAGCAAGTGGAGCGTTGCTCCAGGTGCTCCTGGTTCCAGTGAGGAGGCGTCTTGTTCAGGAAGCAAGGGGAGCATTATTCCGATTTTGCCCGGGAATGGAGATGGTTCAGGAGCAGCAGAGGTGGTTAGCCATGATCAGGTTATTCGGAGATCGAAGAGGATCAGTAAGCCACCAGCTCGATATAGTAAAGGGAACACGGCGGGCTTGGTCCCATGTTTCCTTGCAAGCCCTCAGGTCGAGCGAGTACCTTTTGGCTGTGATGACCCCACTAGAATCAAGGAAGTGGTTTACACCAAGGCTGAAGAGGTGACTTCTCTCAGAGGTAATGAGGCTTGGGCTTTTGTGCCCAAGGTAGTTTGTGATACTCCTGTGATGCATGAGTGGAGGTTGAAGCTGAAGAAGAAGGCAGAGGGAAGCATGGCTCCTTTTGGGAGATATTGGAGGGCTCCCTCATGGTCCATGATATGCGGGGCAAGGACTATGTCTTGGATATTTCTTCGTAGATACTATCGGAGGGATCAGGTGCAAGGTTACGGGAGCTGCTGGAGTTATTCACCACTTCTCACTTCAAGGGGGAGTGTTGAAATTTGTGAAGTGAAAGTGTGTGAAGGGAGCACTTGGACCTATCCGCGCATACTACGCGGACAGGGTTGGTGGACAGCTAGGTCGACAGGGATGTTGCAGACGGTTTGCTCTATAGTGGCCTGGGCGGTCTGTTCGCGCGGACTACGCGGACAGCAGCAACGGTTAGCCAGGCTGGCTTGTGCTTAGCAAGCAGCTAGATCCCAGAAGGTAACCGGGCGGATAGAAACTCTATCCGCGGAGTCCGGCAAGAAGCGGACTGAAGAACTGGAGCTCGGCAGACTGGCTTGGCAAATTCCTTGGTCTTGCTCTGGTACAGTGGCAAGTGGAAGTCGCGGAGACCTCCAGTCAGTGCGGACTGATGCTAGAGCTCGTCGGGAGAGGCGGACTGAATCCAGTGTCCGCCAGTAAGTGCGGACTGGCCCTTGTGGCCAGTGGTGTGGACTTGGTTGGTTCTGAACCAAGTCCACGTTTGGCTCAGTCCGGGGAGATCGCGCAGTGGAGTGCGGACTGTGTCTCAGTCCGCCAAGCTCGGCAGAAGTGTTGTGCGCCTTGGTTGTGAGTTTAGGAGAAGCAAACTGGAGATTGTGACTGCAACTGTGTGTGGATTGGAGCTGGAGTTCGCTGAGTCTGACAGCTGCCTTGCTGCGTGGTTGTGGACTTGGAGATGCGGACTGGAGGTGTCTGTTGTGTAAGCAGACTGAAGCAGTGTCCGCTGAGTCCGGTGCGTGTCTTGGTGACGATAATGGACTGAAGGCATGCAGACTGGAGTTGTCTGCAGGGATATATAGACTAGAGCTATCTGCAGTATGTGCGGACTGGATCGGCGTGTCCGTTGAGTCCGACTGTTGCCTTTATGGCGAAGCCGTGGGCTCGGGATGAGCGGTCTGAAGCGGTGTGTCCACTGAGTCTAGCAGGTGCCTTGATGGAGAGGCTGTTGCTCGGGATAAGCGGGCTGGTGCTATGTCCGCGGATTGGCGAACAGTGTTGTTGCGGAGTCCGGCTGTGGTGGTCTTGTCTTGGCCATGCGATAAGGCGGACTGGCGATTGTGTCCGGCCTTGGTGGAGCCTTGTTTACTTGGCCTTTGGCGACAAGGCGGACTGGTGTTGCTGTCCAGCCTTGAGAAGAAATGGAGGATTGGCTATCCTACGTAGGGAGCGGCGGACTGGAGTGTGTCCGCGGGTCTTGCGGATACACATTTTCTTGTTGCGGGATGTGGTGGTAATCCTATCGGCTAGGGAGGTGATCACACTCATCATCGTGCCTATAAATAGGACCCATGTCACATCAGGAAAAGTAACCTGAGAGAGCCAAAGTAAGTGAACAATACTTGAGCCCGCATAGGTTGCTGCGGATTGCTTTTTGGTGTCCGCGCAGTTTGGTTGAGTTGACCAGGTTGTGCTGTGCAGGTTATGCGGATAGCGCTGGAAAGCCAGGATTTGGCTCTGATTGCGGTCAGGTACAGTGCGGACTTTGCGGTTAAGCAACAGGCGGTAAACAGCAGGTCGCGGACAGCGACCAGGCGGTCTTCTCTTTGGCAACTTTGTTCTTGGTTAAAGAAGTCGCCTGCTTCAGGCAGACTGTTCTATTCGGCATCGCAGCTTGTGCGGTCTGGCAGCTAGGCGACCTCACGGTTAGGCGGCTTGCAGATCGGCGGCTAGAACAAGCATTGGAATAAGGGGTAGTCTGCGCGGCTTGAGTTGCGGTCTGGCGACCTGGCGAACTATGCGGACTCCACAGCAGTATACCGGTGGCATAGTGTTTGAGTCCGCGCAGCTTGTTTCTCTTGTCTTGTTTTTTGTAGTCTCTGTCTTTCTTTTGGTGGTTGTTTGGTGAAGCATGTCTCGCCATGTATGTCTCGCCTTGTAAAGAGGATTGCTGTTAATCAATAAGACACTTGTGCTACATGTGTTCCTGGTTGATTGACTTAAGTTGAGATAACCTCTGCTCACTCCAAGTTCCAGGGAAATTTCCGCATGATCAAGGTGTGATCTTGATAGTGCTGAGAATATTAATTTGGCGTTAGGCTATCTCGGTGACCACCTGGAGAATATTCAACATGGTATCAAAGCCAGGTTGTTGAATTTTAACAGCACTGAGAAGTCGGGAGTCTGGTTCTGACTGCGGTCAGGGATTAGTTGAGCTTGCGGTTAATAATCGGTAGGGTTGCAGCAGGTCGCATTTGCGGCCAGCCAGTCTTCTCTCCTTCAGCAACTTTGTTTAATAACCTATCTGCCGATCTCTACGGTCTAGGCATTATGTTCTTTCAGTTCGGTGGCGGCTTGCAGAGCGGTCGTTTAGCAGAATAACGGGTTGTCCGCGGACTCCGTAGATCAGTGTGGTGCAGCGGTAGCTTGGCGGTCTCAGCGGACTCGGCGAACTCGGCGGTCTCTAAGGCAGTCCGCCCGACTTGATTTACTTATTTGTCTGTATGCTTCTCCTTTGTACTTGGTGAAATTATGTCTCGCCATGTATGTCTTGCCTTGCAATGAAGATAGTTGATAATACAAGACTTGTTGTTGTCTTCTGTTGTCTCTAATTTGCATAGCTCAGTTTATGGTTGGAGTGTTCCTGCGCCTTGTTCCTACTTTCCGCTTGATCAAGTTGACAACTTGATAGTTCTGAAAGTTTTACTTGTTATCAGAGCTATCTTATGCTCATCTTGTGAAATTTCAACATGGTATCAGAGAGAACAGTGGCTTGAGCATTGATCAACCTCAGTTGTGCTCGGCGCTTCTGGAAGCTAGTAATCAGTGGTTGTTTCAATGGACGGTGCTTACGCAAGGGGTCTTGGTATTGAAATTCTTACAGCGACTAACTTTAAAAAGTGGAAGTCGTGTATGAAGAGCTATCTTCTGGATGAGGAGTTGTGGGAAGTCGTCGGTGGTGACGACAAACAAGAAGTGAGTGCTGTAACTGGTACTGCTGAACATGTGAGATCTTGGAGGAAGGCCAATGCAAAGGCAGAGTTTGCTCTCAAGCGGGCTATCTCACCTGAGCTCTTTGATCACATCTTAGCATGTGAGTCTGTTGTTGAGATTTGGACATCCATTGATGGACTGTTCAACAGGAAGAATGTAGTGCGACTACAGTTCTTATAGAATGAGTTGGCTAAAGCAACTCAAGGAGCTCTGCCCATCTCAAAGTTCTTCCTTAAGATGAAGGACATGTGCGCTAAAATATCAGCATTGGATCCTGATGAGCCCATTTCTGAAGATAAGTTGAAGAGGCACATAATCCGTAGTTTGCGGAAAGAATATGTGGTCTTTGTGACTTCTGTTCAAGGATGGGCGACTCAGCCATCCTTGCTAGAGATGGAAAATCTGTTGGCGTCGCAGGAGAGCCTGGCTAGTCAAATGGCCGGGGTTACTATCTCTGAAGGAGGTAGTGAGGCCCTCTTCACTGATAAGAAGAAGATGATGAGATGGGAGAAGAAGAAGACTGCTGCTGAGGATGGCCTTCAACTTCCTATCAGCAAGAGAGAACACTGCTCCTAAAAAGAACTGAAAGAAGGAATTGAAGTGCTACAGGTGTAATCAGTCAGGTCACTTCAAACGTGACTGCAAGGTCAAGCTGCAGCCTGCGCATGTTACAGATAAGGAGGGAGTTGGTTCCAATGCTGGGGAAGCCGGTGGGGAGGAGCTTTCTTGACGAGCACGTGTGTTCGTGCTCTTTCCACCGTCGAATACCAAAATGACTGGATAGTTGACTCGGGGTGTGGTCATCACCTCACTGAGATGAGTCGAAGTTCTCATCGCTGCAAACGTTCTCAGGTAATGAAGCTATTATTACAGCTGATGATTCTGTTCATACTGTAGAAAAGGAGGGTGTTGTCTCTTTGGATAGTGCTTAGGGTCCACTCACGTTGAGGAGTGTGTATCACGTACCTGGTATGAAGAAGAACCTTCTCTCGGTGACCAATGCGGTTGTCGCGGGCTATCACGTTCTGTTTGGTCCAATAGAAGTGAAGTTTCTCTGCAACGTATCAGTGGTAAGGGCTGATGTTGCTCATGTCGGTAGAAGAGTAAGAGACTTGTTTGTTTTATTAACAATCTCTTATGTTGATCGGATGAGAGCCAACGATAGCGCTGTTATTTGGCATGAAAGATTAGGGCACGCTGGGATGGACAAGCTGAAAGCTATGGAGATGACGATCATTGTGAAAGGCTTGCCAAAGTTACCATCCTATGGAGATGTCCATGTTGCACCAAAAACCTTTAAGTGTGCCACGCTTGGTTTTTCCTGGAACATTAGCTCGTGTGGAGACACCATTTGATTTTGACTTAAAGTCATCCTATTAATCACATAGCGCAAGCCATTCCTTCTGCCCATATGGCTTTAGAAATCCCTTTCGCACACATCCAACTGTTGCACGTCTCTGACAAGCGATGGATTTTTCTCTCAGCAACACCATTCTGCTGACGAGTGTAGGCACATGTGAGTTCTTTCCAAATGCCACTTTTCCTGCAAAATGACACAAAAGCGTCAGAGGTAAAATCTCTGCCATTGTCAATTCTTAGCTACTTCACTCGCCGCTATAGCTTCCCCTCAACAAGCTCCTTCCAATCCTAGAACCTCTAAAAGACCTCTGACTTCTCTTTCATAAAGTACACCCAGGTGTACCTGGTGTAATCATCTACTATCACCAACATGTACGTATACATATATATATATATATATATATATATATATATATATATCAGGGAGTTTGGAAAACGGGCCGAGACAGATCCTCATAATCTCTTCGGGAAGCTGATGTCCTATGAGCTCCAACTCAACAGCAGGAAGGCCGAAGAAGAGAAAAACAAGTCTGCATTCAAAGAGAAGTCTGTCGCTTTAAAGGCAAACACCTCTAAGAAGTTCAAGGTCGTTCCTCCTACTCCAGCACCAGAAGTTAGTGAAGAAGAAACCTCAGAGTCAAGCACCTCAGGCTCTAAACTATCAGAAGGAGAGTTCTCGCTACTCTCTCGGTAGTTCAAGAAATTCTTGAACAAGGAGAAGCAATGGAAAGGCAAGGATGCCTCTTATAGAAGATCACGACGCGATGATGATCGGCAAAGAAAAGGCTCAAGCAGCCATGACAGGTATAATACTAAACAGAACAAACATATTTTGACTGACATTATTTGCTACTATTGTAATAAGCCAGGACACGTCATCGCTGACTGCCATCACAAGAAGAAGGAGGGTGGTAGAAGAGAGGAAAAGAAGTACTCGTACAGCAAGAAGAGGACAGAGAAGAGCTTGATGGCCAAATAGGGAAAGACTCTTAGTGACTCTGACTCATCTGAGTCGAGTGAAGAAGAAGAAGAAGAAGCCTATTTTGGACTCATGGCTCAGTCTGATGATGAACAAGATCCCCAGTTCACTAGGAAGGTAAACTCTCACACTCCTCTCTCTGATTCTGAAGTTTCTGAACATGATTGTGAGGATAGCTCTTCTGACGATGAGTCAGAACTCATGACCCAATATAAGGAGTTAATCATGGCTTACGACAAATGTCGCCGAGTCGTGAAAACTCAGGCTAAGGAGATAAAATCTCTCAAAGCTGAAGAGAGCATCTTGAGAGAGAAAGTCGCAAAGACTGACTCTCTCAAAGAAAACTTCAATAATGCTATTGAAGAATATAACAAGGCTCTTGAGCACCTTGACCTCAAAGAGAAAATCATCAAGGAATTTGAAGCCCAACTTGCAGCTGAAAAGAAACTAGTTGAAAGTTTCTCGAAGCCCAAGACAATTCTTCCATTCATTGCTGAATACTCAGCCAAGGACACGGGTGCTGGATTAGGCCATGAAGAAACTCCTAGTAAATCCTCTAGGAGAAATAAGGCTCAACGGAAGAATAAGGCCGCCAAAAAGGCCTTAGCCAAAGAGAAAGGGAAATCCCCTCAAGATCAGACCACGTTCAAGAAGGTTATATTTCCTTCAAATGAGTTTGATTTTGACTCATCTTACGGGCACTTTGCTAGGCCTACCTATGTAGAGCCAAAGTCCAGTTATCAAGGATGGACTCGACCCAGAAACTTTGGCAAAAGTGTCTTTAAGGCACCTTATGAAGAAGTTATTCTTCAAAGCTATGGCCCTTTCAATCATGGGCATAACTTCAAGAAGGCACCAAAGACAAAGCCTGTTGTAGAAAAGCCTGTGAAGGAGAAGAAGCCATGTGATTGCCATCACCATGAGGCATCTTCCTCCAAGAATGCTGCCCCTGGTAGACCACAATTCCAAAAGTTCAAGCAGGAGAACTTAAGGCGAAGATACAACAGATTTGATTGTTGGTGTTGTGGCAGAATTGGTCACTTTGTCATTGATTGTTGGTTTAATCCTAGAAATATTGCAACCCCACATGTTGGCTATATGAGGAAGACCACTCCTAATGCTAATATTCGTAGGGGGAGTGTTCTAACTCGAGACCAAGGACTCAAACATATTTGGGTTCCTAAGGCTAACTGATTGTAATTGCAGGAATGTCCAAAGGCCAATAAAATGACAATCTGGTATTTGGACAGTGGATGCTCTCGGCATATGACCGGGACAAGAAGACTTATTCAGAACTTTACTCCAGTTGTGAACGGACCGAAGGTCATCTTTGGAGGTTTATACCGTGGAATTACTATAGGCTATGGTATGATTACTAACGGCAATGTATCCTTCACAGATGTGGCTTACGTTGAAGGTTTGGAACATAACCTTATAAGCATAAGCCAACTCTGCGATAAAAGATACATAGTTGAGTTTCACGCTGACAAGTGCTTGATAAAATCTGTTGACAATATGGAAACGATTCTATCCAACACTCGAAGCAGAAACATTTTTTGTTTGAATTTCATTTGTATAGATTCTTCGACACCAGTGTGCCTTTTAGAAAAAGAGAGTGCGTCTCTTGGTGACCAATGACACAAGAGATTAACACATATTAATTCCAAAACTATAAACAAATTATTTTCAATGAACTTAGTTTGTGATGCCCCAAATGTCAAGTACGTCAAAGATAGACCTTGTCATGCATGTGTAAAAGGCAAGCAAACAAGGGCTACCTTTAAAAGCATTATTAGCAAAGATTCTAATAGATGTCTTCATCTACTGCACATGGACTTGTTTGGTCCACTGCAAATTAGAAGTTTGGGAGGTAAGGATTATACGTTGGTAATTGTTGATGATTACTCGCACTTTGCGTGGGTGTTCTTTCTGAAACACAAGTCAGATACCTTCGACATCTTTACTAATTTTGTTAGGCAAGTCCAGAATGAGTACAATTGCTCCATAGTCAAAATTAGAAGTGATAATGGAACAGAGTTCAAGTCTGGGGCCATGACAGAATTTTGTGAAAGCTTAGGTATCTTTCATGAGTTTTCCTCTCCTCGCACTCCTCAACAAAACGGAGTTGCCGAGAGAAGGAATAGAACGCTCATAGAGGCCTGCAGTACCATGTTAAGTGATGCTTCACTTTCAGAATATTTCTGGGCTGAAGCCGTCAACACTGCATACCACGTGCAAAATCAAGCCCTCATAAACAAAAACCACGATAAGACACCTTACGAACTTCTGAAAGGCAGGAAACCAACAGTCTCTTATTTTAGAATTTTTGGCTGTAAATGCTTCGTGCTAAACAATGACAAGTATCACACTACTAAGTTTAGCGAAAAAAGTTTTGAAGGTATTTTTGTAGGTTATAGTAGCCATAGTAAGGCATATAGGATTTTTAATAGAAAAACCCTGGTGGTAGAAGAATCGATACATATTGTATTTGATGAGACGAGTTTGCTGCAAAGCAACTCTTCTAGTGTGCTTATTGAAGATGCAGGTGCAAAGCTGAAAGAAATTAGCTTGGATGAACCGTCCGAAGACAAAGGCGAAAAGTTCATCAAGATCACCACTCCAACCCCTATTGGAGAGGCTGATGATCAAGATGAAGAAGTCATCCAAGATGAAGAAGTCACTCCAGTGATAGAAGACAATCCAGATGCAAGGACTCTAGAGCTCAGACATTTGAAGGATCATCCCATGGACCAGATCATAGGAGATCCCCGAGATGGTGTCAGAACTCGCAGAGGTACAACTAATGAGAATCTATATTTAAGTTTTCTCTCGCAGGTTGAACCAAAGAAGTTTGAGGAAGCAAACTCAAATGCATCGTGGATAATGGCAATGGAAGAAGAACTGAACCAGTTCAAGCGCTGCAAAGTATGGAAGCTTGTTCCAAGACCCAAAGGTAAGAACGTCATTGGGACAAAATGGGTCTACAGGAACAAGATGGACGAGGATGGAACGATAGTAAAGAACAAGGTCAGACTTGTCGCCAAAGGCTATCGTTAAGAAGAAGGAATAGACTTCGACCATACGTACGCTCCAGTGGCAAGACTGGAGGCTATAAGGTTATTCCTAGCATATGCTGCACTTAAAGGTTTCACTGTCTACTAGATGGACGTGAAGTCTGCCTTCCTTAATGGTGACATAAAGGAAGAGGTGTATGTGGAACAACCTCTAGGTTTCATTGATCCTAACTTTCCTGATTACGTTTATTTACTGCATAAAGCATTATATGATTTGAAACAAGCTCCTCGAGCTTGGTATGAGACGTTGTCTAGCTTTCTACTTGAGAACAACTTCACAAGGGGAAAGATAGACAAGACATTATTTCTTAGGAAAATTAAGGGCAAGATTTTGCTAGTGCAAATCTATATCGACGACATTATTTTTGGCTCTACTGATGACAACCTCTGCAAGAAATTTTCAAAACTTATGCAAGGAAAGTTTGAAATGAGCAGTATGGGCAAGCTGAAGTATTTCTTAGGGCTTCAGGTAAAACAGTCAGAAGATGAAATTTTCATCTCGCAGACTAAGTTTACCAAAGAGCTGATTAAGAAATTCGAAATGGAGAACGCAATCTCGATGAGGACTCCAATGGGTTCAACAATGTCTCTGGACAAGGATGAAAAAGGGAAACCTTTTGATGAAACCAAGTACAAAAGCATTATTGGATCCTTGCTCTACCTTACTGCAAGTAGACTTGGCATAATGTTCTCAACATGTGTCTGTGCTAGATTTCAGGTGAACTCTAAGGAATCTCACTACGCTGCTGCGAAGCGGATTTTGAGATACCTTAAAGGTACACCAAATCTTGGCTTATGGTACCCAAGAAGTAATGATAGCAAACTGATAGGTTTTTCAGATGCAGATTTTGCAGGTAGCAAAGATGACAGGAAAAGTACTTCAGGGACTTGCCAATTCTTTGGAAGAAGGCTTATCTCCTGGAGTAGCAAGAGGCAAAACTATGTGGCAATCTCAATGGCTGAGTCAGAGTACATCTCTGCAGGCAGTTGCTGTGCACAGTTACTTTGGATAAAGAATCAGTTCGAAGACTAGAACATGAAGTTTGCAAAGATTCCACTATTTTGTGACTCCTCCAGGGCAATAGTAATAGCCAACAACCCAGTCTCGCATAGTCGGACAAAGAATATAGAGCTAAGGTATCATTTCATCCGGGAGCATGTGGAGCACGGGGACATAGACCTTCAATATGTCCCTACAGATAGGCAAATTGCAGATATTTTCACGAAGCCGCTGGACGAGACCAAGTTCTTGTTCTTCAAAACAGAACTTGGGATGCTCAACAAGGAAGACTAGAAGAGGCTGGACTTTCAAGAAGGCTCAAGGCTCAGAGGTTAGTCAAAAGTTGGATTTTTCCAAAAGCTCAAGTATTTGACTCGAGTAAGTAACAACATACTCGAGTAAGTATATGACCTACTCGAGTAGTAGAATGACATACTCGAGTACTTGACTTGACCTACTCGAGTACTGGAATGCTATACTAGAGTAGTCGACTTGACCTACTCGAGTAGCAAACTGACATACTCGAGTAGTCAACTTCACTTACTCGAGTACCTCATTGACCTACTCGAGTACTTCCATACATCTACTCGAGTACTTCTGTATTCTTACCCGAGTACCCCAGACTTATCTACTCAAGATATTCTCCTCACTCGTGTATATCCCGAGTCATCTCTTATTCAAATTTTCTTATGCGCAAACCAGAGGCTTATGCCGCCTATTCTATGGTTTACTTCAGCTTTAATTTTTAAATAATTAGACCTAAACCTAGGGTTATGTAAATAAGAAAATCCGGAAATTTCATCTACACGAAATCTTTTCCGTCTCTCGAGTACTCGGCTGCCTCTTTGCCTTCCTCCTTCAGTTACAGAGTCACGCCTCTTCCCGTCTCCCCGTCAACATTCTCTAGGGTTTCGCCATCTCCAAGACTTCTGAATCATGGCCGCCTCATCTAAGATTGGTGTTGGTTCGGAATTAGTCGACGTAGGGATTGCAGACCTATCCGCCGATTTCCATAATCTTCTGATCTTGCTCGACACCGCCGGCTTAACATTTGTTCTCCAAGAACCATGTCGTATCCTCTTCCCCGAAGTTGTAGAGTTTTTCAGGAATGTCAAAGTCAAGCACCATGGAACAGTATTGAAGTCTTCAGTCAAAGGTATCACCATTAAACTCACTGCAACCTCTGTCTCTCGACTTCTCCGACTGCCAGCTCCAGATGCAGACAATTTTCTAAGTGATGAAGACTATTCTAGAACCTGTTCATTCTGTGGACTTTCTGCTGATGTTAGACACATCAATAGGTCTGATATGCATGCAGAAGGGAAATTCCTGGTTGATGTTATTGGTAATATTTTTCTATGCAAAACCAACTCCATCAGGGCCATACCCCTTTATTTCTTTGAATTGATGCAAGCTATAGTCAGTAGAAAAGCATTTCAGTTTGGTTTGTTAATTCTGACTAAGATTAAGGAGAGTATAAAGTCCCCAAACTATGCAATTATAATTTCCCTGCTTCTCCATGAGACCAATCCAGAGGTTTTTAGTTTCTCCAAAGGAAGTATCATTCACCACATGAAGAAGGTCTCCATATCCTCTATCCAGAGATGGGAGTTGAAGTTGAAAAATCCCTCTCAAGCTGCCAAAATTACTGAAGTTGCAGACACAGAGGACAGGACCCCATCTACTTCTCCATCTCAGGTCCCCAGCTCCTTTGGTGCACCTATTGAGGGGGAGCCTGCTCCTACTGTTCAGGCCAGGCCACCTACTCCTCCTCCAGTCACTTCAGAAGATATCCTCTCAGGTCAACAGGTTCAAGAAGCACTCCTTTCTACTGGTGCTGCTATAAATGAAATGATAGAAGAGTTAACTGTAGATGTACCTCCTCCTCCTCTATCTCCTCCAGCTCCATCCACTGAAATTCACAAGGACCCAACTCCTGGACTATCTCCAGACAATTCTCCAGCAAGGACACCAGCAAAATCTTTTGATACCCCCAAAGAACAGCAAGGAACAATTCTCATTTCTGATGAGCCCTCACCTGAGCCAGCTGAAGCTCCTCTCAGAAATTCGGATTTTACTATCCCTTAGATTATGAATGAAGAGGATGCCATGATACCCACTACTAGAGCTCAGAGCTCAGTCACTCTCTCTGAAATTGATCCATGGGTGGCTCCTCCCATTCCCTCTGCTCCATCAACTTCTGCTCCTCCTGCTACTCCAGCTCCTGCCCCCACATACTTGATGAATCAGATTGTATTTCTTCTTCAAAACTAGAAAACATACTATGATACTTGTATCAAGACTGTCTCAGACAAAGTTACTGCTCTATAAACTGAGATGATCAGTGGATTTGCTGAGATCCAGCACAACACTGATCAGCTCAAACATCTCTTCCTGATTGGTGGCAAAGCCTTAGACCACACCATCACCAGTGTTGGACAGGTTATGGAGCAAGACCTGACTCTTGCCAACAATCAAATGGAACTGGACAAAAGGGCTGAAACAACAAAGATGAAGATATGTGAAGAAGTTGGAATTTTCAAAGATGACGCCATCTCCCTGCTATCTGTTGAAGTCAGAAAGGGGGAGAAGTTGGTAAAAGAATATTTAGAAAAATCTGATGCCATCCAGAAAGAAGTATGGGAAGCCAAAGTTAAAGAGATTCATGATGATGTTCTAGCTCAGATACAGAGTGTCAAATTCCACACTTATGATACTGCTGTTTGGATGCACAACCAGATTCTGCCAGAATTTGCTGCTGATACTAACATTATTCCTCATCACCTAAATCCACTAGTTGCTGCTAATGCTCCTGCTCCTGCTCCTCCTCTGCAACCCACATTCTCTCCAAGGCCTGGTGATTCTGCTGCTCCTCCAGATTCTTATGCTCAGGATTGGGAAGATGATCCTGCTGATATCTTTCCCAAAGCCCCTCCTGATATACTGACTTACAAGAAGAAAAGGAAATATGGTGAAGGTCCTTCTGCCAGCAAGTCTGTTCCTGCTAAAGCTCCTGAACATGCTGAGGTCTGCTCTCCTACTTCCAAGTCTCTCATCCTAGACACTCTCAAGTTAGTTCTGGACTTCCATGAAAGCAGAAACATTCACTACAGTTCCCATGAATGGGAGTTGTATGAGAAGTCCATGACCAAAAGGAGAATCTATGACAGAGAATATGGAAGAAATAATCCAGCTGCTCCTCCCAGACCACCCAAATATTTTACTAAACCCTACAGCTATCAGAGAAGACAGCAAGAGAAACAAGATAAGCAACATCACCAGAGCTAGCCCAATAGACTCATGAGCTATGGAAATGGATTTTAGTTGTTTATGATATCTCTGGATAATCATATTTATATAATTCAAAGTTTTTGATCTTATTATCTTTTTCATAGTTCCTTGTTTGCTTATATTACTTGATTACTTAGCATTCTTTTTTTGTCTATAATTCACCTTAGTGTAAAGGGTTCTGACTTCTACAAATAGGGGGAGATTGTTGGGTATTGTATCTACACTAACCCAGATTTGATGAAGTCACCCTTGAACTAAGATGAATTAAGTTGTATTTGATGCTTGGTTTGAGTTATGTGTTTGCAGGATTCTAATGGGAAGTGTTGACCAATGTCAGTCTACAATGGGTCACCAAACACAGGACCATACAATGTAATCCCTCATTGTGTGTTCCAAAGTGTTGACTCATGTGTAGTCTCTCTATTGGGATACACTTCATATTCAAGCTCTAGGACTATGAGAAAATACTTGAGGCTGATTTCCCTTAGAAGAAGAAAATCTGTCAGAAATTTTTTTTCCTAAGTAAAGTACTCGAGTACCTTCTTGTTTACTCGAGTAAGTTACTGAGTTTATACTCGAGTAGTAATTCACTTACTCGAGTAGTTAAGATGTACTCGAGTCTTCCAATTATGGCTCACGAGTATTTCATCTTGTATACTCGAGTAATTTCCACTTATCTATCGAGTTTCCAGATTCTCTCTTCTCAAATTTATCTAAGTGAAATACTCGAGTAGTATTATATATACTCGAGTAGTTCTATCTTCTATCTCGAGTTAATGGTATTCTGACTCTCGGGTAGTTTCTAGTTACTCGAGTAGTCTAACTAGTATACTTGAGTAGTTCATCTACTACTCGAGTAGTCAAATGCTTTTACTCGTGTAATCCAGAATTCTATTCCAGAAAATTTCACGAAGTGATTTACTCGAGTAGTTCATACTCGAGTAGATCATTCTGTCTCGAGTAGTCCATGTTACATACTCGAGTAGTTCAATTTTTCCTGCTCCAGAATTTTTCCAAGTGCTTGTCTCGAGTAAGTTTTTGATATACTTGAGTAGTTCATTTTCATATACTCGAGTAGTACTTCTTGAACTCGAGTAATATACTCCATCTCTCATGTAAGTACTTAAGTACTTGAGTAAGTCATTTTTGTTACTCGAGTAACTGAGTCCCTCTCATTCTTATTTACTCGAGTAGTTGTCTCCATGTACTCGAGTAATGATTTCTTTATCTCCCGAGTACTTTTTCGCATGTACTTGAGTAGTCCCTTCTACCTACTCGAGTAGTGCTGCATATACTCGAGTAGTTCTTCTTGACTCGAGTAACTTACTTTGACTATTTTCAGAAATTCCTTAAGTCCAGACCTAACGGTCTTATTCTTAAACTCTGACGTGATTGGTCCACGTGTCTTTCTCTTTATGAATCATTTAAGTCTAATCTTCTTGTCTCCTATAAAAGGTCTTGTCAAACCGACAAACCCTAAGTTTTCAAGAAGAAAATTATTCAAAGTTTTGCAGCCGTCTCTTTCCAAAAGAATTCTGTCTCCTCTCTCTCTCTCTGCAAGAACCGGAAACTCGTCGCCGCTGCCATCGCTAAATTCTGACCGGCTAGGGTTTCTTCTTTTCAGAGGATTCAGATTAAGAAGACTCTACAGATCGAGATCTCCGTTCAACGATTCATCTAATCTTTCGATCGTGTAAAGTCGAGAAGTTCCAGATCTGATCTTGCCGAAATTCTTCTTCAATATTCTGATAAAGCCGCACGCCTAGAAGAAGGATTTTCTGATTTTCGGTTGCAGATCTGAACCGGATATTCACTGTTTATATATTTATACTGCTGTATTTTATTATTGTAGGAGAAGATTTCTCTGAGTGTAGGTGTGTTCAACTCCGAGATTGTAGAAAGTTTGGTCTTCCGAGTATAGATCCGTTTGTGGATCGAGTTTGTAGGAACCTTGTTCCGAGGGTAGGATTGTTTTCCAATCCGAGATAGGAGTAGCTGAGTCAAGTATATTGCTAGATCGGTGAGGGAAAGTGGATGTACCCAAGGTTGGGAAACCACTATAAATCTTGCCTCGTATGTGTTTGCTTGTTTGGTAGATAGTTCTGTGCTTTGGTTGAGATTTTTTTATTCCGCAAAAAGATGCACAACTCACCTATTCACCCCCCTCTAGGTGATTTAGGTTGGCAACTATTATCTTTCAGTTTCAACATTTTTGGTGCGGTGAGCGTGGATCGTGGTCAGCATAGAAAATATTCAGCAGGATCGATGACTGGAGTAGAAGGGCAAGGTTCGGATAGGGCCGACTCGCCGCCCCTCCCCCTCTCTCCATGGTGTGGATGTTCGATGAGTTCATGCAAGAGGTGCTTGGCCTCATCAGGTTCGCAATCGGCACACGTGCCGAGTGCTCGATGCCAGCCGTTCCAGTTGTCGTCGCTCCAGCTCTAGGAGAGGACACTCCTTGTAGGGAAGTTGGGAAGGAGGTTGTAGAGGAGGGGAGGGAGCGCGATCTCCCCAGGCAAGTGCTCTTCCCCGGGTCAGCGAGTGGAGGTCGGTTCGGCTAAATGGGGGTGTGAGACCCTCCAGCTCGCCCGACAGGGGGAGGCAGTACCTTTAGCGAGTTGGTTTCTTCTGCCCCAATTTTAGAGAGGTTTAAGGAGCTGGAGATGTCCTACTACACCGGGAAGGATGACCTAGTCCATCACATCCAGTGGTTCGAGGATGTGGTGTCGGTAAGGCAGATGTCGGATGCCTTCAAATGCAGACTCTTCACCATCACCCTCATGGAGAAGGCGAGGGCGTAATTCCACCAGCTGCTGGCCAACTCAATCTACTGATTCAAGGACCTACGCTGGGGGTTCATGTTAAGGTTCACCACTTCCAAGAAGTGGAAGAAGGAGTC
Organism: Platanthera guangdongensis; assembly: GCA_039583875.1. NCBI lineage: Eukaryota > Viridiplantae > Streptophyta > Magnoliopsida > Asparagales > Orchidaceae > Platanthera > Platanthera guangdongensis. Next base: position 160,424,290 of record CM077147.1, on the reverse strand, counting down.
AAACTCCCTGTTCCACATCAAGCAGGCAGTGAACGAGATATTGGGGAGTTACGTGGACCAGTTCCACGATGAGGTCAACTAGGTCCAGGAGATGTCAGGGCATACCCTAATGATGGCCTTTACCTTGGGGCTGTAGTAAGGTTTCTTCAGGATGGAACTAAAAAGGGTGTCGCCCCTCTACTACGATAAGCTGATAGAGAGGGCTGCAAGGGAAGTCGATGGGTAGGCATCAAACCCCGAGTTCGCGAAGAAGTTGGCCAGATGGGCCATGGAGGAGGAGGAGAAGGGGCCAGGAGGTGTCTGAGGTCAGGAGGTGAGGAGAGCCGAACCTCGATAGAGGGAGCAGCAATAGCAAAAGTAGCAACAGCCCAGGTGCGGGTGTTAGGAGTCGAACAACCAGCTCGGCTGGAGGCAGCCAGAGTGGCAAGACCAAGGCTGGCAGAGAGGTTTCCATGGAGGAGACAATCTCCAGGGGGACAGGGTTAGTTCTACCATCCAGGCAGGAGGCAGGGTCAGAGGCCTCCTCTCCCCGATCAACATCAGTCTATGGTGATAGCCATACAGAGGAGGAGGGGTCAGCAGAGGAGAAGGAGGGAAGTCAGGGTGGAGTTACCATACTGTGACTTCCACTTGGAAGAGGGGCACGCTACGACCACGTGCCTAGAGTTCCTCGAGATGAGCTGAAATAGGGAGCAGCAGCAGGAGGATCGCCAGGGAGTGTAGATCAAGGGAGTCCTACATTGGGCAGAGGAGGACAAGTGTGAGGACTGGGCTGATGTTGGGGCTCGAGGCGGGATCAGAGTGATCCACGAGAGGGGGGGTGTTGGATCCCTAGTTGATTTGGGCTAGGTTCACTAAACTTAGGATGTGACCCAACATGTATAGCCAGGGTCATAGTTGTGTCCTAGAGTCTAGGCCAAGTCCTTAGAGTCAACATCAGATGAACCAGCTATCAACAAGACCATCAGAGACTCAAGATTTAGAAGATTTCAAGACCAAGTAAAAATGAGTTTGACATTCGTCGAACTCAGGTCGACGAAAGACATTCTCAGCTCGACGATCTTGAGATATTTCTCTGAGCTCAGCTCGACGATCTTCATTCTCTGGTCGACGAAAATTGGGACACTTCAACAACCTAAAGTCAGGATAACTCCAGATTATTCTAAGTCTAACTTCAGACTTTGGTCGACGAACAATGATCTGAGCTCGACGAACTTGGACCTCAAGTTCACAACTTCTCAAGTCGACGAACTCAGCACTCTATTCGACGAATTCTGGAACCAGAAGTTTTGTGTCGACACTTAGGGCATGTGTCGACACCAACTATGTCGACACCAGAAAACTTATGTCGACACCAGAAAATTTATGTCAACACCAGAAACCTTGTGTCGACACCAAGACTAATCAGTCGACATCCACCTGTGTCGACACCAGAAGATTCATGTCGACACACAGAATATCAGTCAAACACAAATTACTTGACTAAGTCCAGAATTGTTGCTGAACTCCAGTCGACGAATGCAATTTTCAGCTCGACGAACTTCAGACAGAAAAGGCAAAGGTTCTGAAGCATGCAAGCTCTGTTATCAGCTCGATGAACTTGGAACTCAGCTCGATGAACAGAAGTTGTCTGGTCAACGAATTCAATATCTCAGCTCGACGAATTGGTAACTCCATTCGACGAATTCTGCCAACTGTTCGACGATTCCAGACTTAGTCATTTTCGGCCTTCTGTCCCCATTCTAATGCGGAAATTCCTGAACAATTAATGCTCTAACATTCTCTGAATGTATCCGTTAGAGAGATCATTAATTACAGTCTTCCTCTGGAATATTACTTGCTGATTTTCCACAAGACAGTTGGGGAAATACATTAATGCCGATTATTCTCAGGCCGTCAACATTAATTACAGAGGATTCAAATTTTTGAAAAGATATAGAAGAAAAGAAGATCGACAATCAGTAGTTAGTATGAAAACAAGAATATACTCACTTAGAAAAATACAGAGACACACATAGACTGACTGCAATATTTTATACAGCAGTAGAAAAGCTTTACACAGAAATCATATTGAAGCTTACAGTGATAGGCAGTGATATTCATTCAGAAGAAGAAGAACAATCATACTATATCAAGAGTCTTCTTCTTCAACATTCTCTCCAGGACTTCCAAGGACAACAAATATCAAATCAATCAAGAAGATCCTGCATCCCTGCTTGTCAAGAACTCTGATTGAAGACCTATCACCCTACAGCAAAGCTTCCAAATCTTCCTGAACCATTCTACATCTCAGGGGGAGCTCTTGCTAAACATCAATCCACATAAGTCTTCTCAGTTTATTGAGAAAGAGAAGACATAATCACTCTCTCACCCCCTCCTGTATAAAGGGTTGTCATCTCCCTTCAAAAGTGATTCCTGGTTGCAAGTCTCCTTCCAAAAGACTTGAGTTGGTTTTTGGGGAACCACCCAGATTTGGGGAACCACTATAAACTTCTTGTGTCGTCTGGTTGTCTACCTTTTTCTTTTTGTTCTTGTTGTGTGGCTGTGATTAAGTTTATTATTTTTTATTCTCTGTTTCCTTAATTATTGCACTCTTTCAGTTTACAGCAAAAGCTGTATCAGCACTTTTATTTGAGACCTAACAAATTTTAAATATACTCTATTCACCCCCCCCCCCTCTAGAGTATTGTAGACCTAACCCTCACTTTCAATTGGTATTAGAGCAAGGTTCCCTTGGTTGGACAAGTTAACCCTTGATCCAAAGATCCTGAGTTAGATCTACACATCACTTTATTCACATTTAACTGTTAAAGTAGAAACACAACCATGACACAGAATAAAGATTATGAAAGCACCAGACCTTCAGTTTGCAACTTGCAAAAGTTTGGAATCTGGAAGGCAAGAATCAAGCTATACATGAATTCTATTGATGAAGATATTTTTGCTTCTATCTTAACAGGTGTACCTTCACCTCCTGCTGCTCCTCCAACCACTTCTACAGATATGACTGCAGTCCCTCCTCCAGATTATAATGATGCTTACAGGAAAGCCAAGATGGTTGATGCAAAAGCCATGAACATATTGACACAAACAATGTAAGATGACATTTTTCAGAAGGTTGTTGAGTGTACATCAGCAAAAGCCATTTGGGATTCCCTAAACCAAATGGTTGATGGATCACCTGATGAAAGGAAGGATAGGAGATCAAATCTCATATCCTAATATGAAAATTTCAAGAAACAGGAAGCTAAGACAGTGTCAGAGATGTATAACAGATTAAGCTCAATTATTAATGAGCTAAAAACTCTGTACAAGGCCATCACTCTCACTGAAGTGAATGACAAAATTCTGATGTGCTTCCCAAGCTCATGGGACACAAGAATTTGTCCCATCAAGGAGGCCAGATGCCTGAATTAGATGTCAACTGAATCTCTATTGGGCAAACTGTAATCTTATGAGCAGTTAATAAAGACAAGGGAGGCTGCTGAACAAAGAACACCTCCTGCAACCAGAAGAGATCAGAACATAGCATTCAAAGCCTCAGAAGAATCAGAATCCACTGCATCAAATGAAGAGCTCATGAGTCTCTTTGCAAAAAGATTCTTCAAGATGGCTAGAAAGGACTTTAGGAGGAAATCAACAAGAAAGGATGACAGGTCAAAGTATGACAAGACACCAACAAAGGAAGTGGTGTGTTATGGATGTAGAAAGCCTGGGCACTTTCTCTCTGAGTGTCCAGAGAACCAGAGGAAAGAAAAGAGAAGAGAAAAGGAAAAGGATTCCAGAAAATAGCTCACCAGGAAACCCTCTTCCAGCAAACGCAAGAGGAAGGAAAAGGTATTTGTAGCTGATACTTGGAGTGAGACTGAAGAGGAGTCAACATCTTCAAGCTCTAGTGAAGATGAAGAAGAAGAAAGAGCAAAGGAGGTTTGCCTCATGGCAATTGATGCCTCAAGAAGCAACTCAGAAGAAGGAGAGTCAAAAAATGAGGAAGCTTCTGAATCAAAAGCTGATCAGGTATTATCATGGTTTGATTATAATTCAGAATCTTTTAAATCAGATTTTAAAATTATGTGTTTGGATTTAATCAACTCTGAGAAGGAAATCAAACTTCTCATAGATAAGCAAGTTAACTATGATAGCTTAGTATTAGAAAACACTAAATTGAAAAATGAACTAGATATGTTTAGTGAACAAATCACCCTTCTGAAAGATGAATTAAATAAGGCAAAGCAGCTAGAAGAATCACTAAATGGAAGAAACAAACAACTAGCAGAAATCACTAACACATCTAATGCTAGATTCAATGGAAGTAAGTTAGAATTAGGTGCATCATCTAGTGAACCACCTACTATTCAGAAAAACCACCTCTCACAACCCATAAATTTTATTTCTGAGAAAGGAAAGAAGAATACTGAGCAAGTATATAAGGTAAATAATATTCTTGAACAAATTAAAACTAAGGACAGAATTGAAATACAGAAAACACCAAATAAAAACAAAGTTCAGCAATTTTCGTCGACCTCAGATCGACGAAAAGGGGCTAGTTCGCCGAACCCCGATCGACGAACTCTGAACGCCAACTATAGTTATTATTATTCGTCTAACTGCGATCGGCGAACTTTGTATGGTTCGTCGAGCAGAGATCGATGAACGTGGGGCACAGAGAATGAACATGTTCATTCTCTGGGCAGAGATCGACGATCTCAACCCATTTCGTCGAACTCTGGTCGACGAACTTACATAAATTCGTCGAACCCAGGAAGACTTAACCAAAACTATAATTTCAACAGAAACTTAAATACTTCTAAGAAACAATTTAATCCATTAGCTGACTGGACCATTCCACCTAGGAGATATCACCCCCTAGGATAAAAATCCCAGCCAGAAGTTTCTGTTATTTCTAGTTTCTCTTATCAGCCATACAAAGGGCCCAAGGTAACCTGGGTCAAAAATCACTAACTGGTTGTATTGCAGGTGAAGAAATGTCCAGGGTTAAATGAAACTTGGTATCTGGACAGTGGCTGCTCCAAGCATATGACTGGCAGCAAGGACATTTTATTCAACTACAAGTCCAAGCTGGGGCCAAAAGTCATTTTTGGTGACTCAAAATGTGGACAGTCAGAAGGAGTGGGAGAAATAAAAATAGGAGTTGTCACATTCAGAAAGGTGACATATGTAAGTGGACTGAAGCATAACATCATCTTCATAAGTCAATTATGTGATGATGGTTATCAGGTATATTTTAACCCTTCTACTTGTTCTATCATTGATAAAAATAACCAAACTGTTTTAACTGGAAGTAGACAAGGAAACATTTATTTAATAAATTTTCTTTCTGCCACAACTGATATCTGCTTACTGAATTTAACTAGTAATCAGAATGACTTATGACACAAAAGAATAGGACATATAAACCTGAAAAACATTGCTAGGTTATCTAAGCATAATCTTGTTAGAGGTCTACCTTCTGCTCCCTATAAGAAGGAAGGTCTCTGCAGGGCTTGTCAACTAGGCAAGCAAACTAAAACTAGTTTCAAATCAATTAATAAGAGTGATTCACCTAGGATCTTGTACCTGCTACACTTGGATCTTTTTGGACCCATAGCTGTACAAATCCTAGGAGGGAAATCTTACACTTTAGTTATAGTGGATGACTTCTCCAGGTTAAGTTGGGTATTCTTTCTGAGAACAAAGTCAGATACATTCAAGGTTCTTACAGATTTTCTCAGGACCATACAGATTGAGTTTTCTACTCATGTTGCATTGATCAGAAGCGATCATGGCACATAGTTTGAGTCTCTTCTTATGCATGAGTTCTGTGAGAATGAAGGTATCAGGCATTGCTTCTCAGCTCTTAGAACTCCCCAACAAAATGGGGTAGCTGAAAGGAAAAATAGGACACTCATTGAAGGTGCATGTGCATTGCTTGCTGATGCATACATGCCACTAACCTTTTGGGCAGAGGCTGTAAGCACTGCAAACTATGTCCTGAACAGGAGTTTAATTCATAAACTGAAGAACAAGACTCCCAATGAATTGCTCAAAGGGAAGAAACCTAAAATAAACTATTTTAAAGTTTTTGGTTGTATATGTTATATACATAATAACAACAAGAAATATATTAGAAAGTTTGAAGCCAAGGCTGAATTGGGAGTTTTTCTAGGATACTCCCAAGTAAGCAAGGCTTATAGGATATTTAATAAATGCACATTAAAAGTAGAAGAGTCAATTCATGTTTCTTTTGATGAAACTAACATGTATTGCAAGGAGAAAGAAGTTTCTACCAGTAGCAACTTGCAGGCACCCCACTTGTGTGAGACATTGGATGGACTAAACCTCACCCAAGAGGTTCCCACTCATCCCTCTCCACAAGTCATTGAAGATAGTGAAGAAGATGAAGCTGAAGAACATGAGCCTCAACCAACAACAGCAAATATAATTCCACAAGAGGAATGTATTCAAAATGTTGTTGCACAACCAACTCCACCCACTGATTTTGTCACACTTAGGGATCACCCCAGATCTCAAGTAATTGGAGACATATCAGTAGGTGTACAGACAAGGCATCAACTCAACCAAGACTTGATGCATCCCTGTTTTCTCTCTCAGGTTGAACCTCTAACCATTCATGATGCTGAGCAAGATCCCCACTGGATCCTTGCAATGCAAGAGGAACTAAATCAATTTGAGAGATGTAGAGTTTGGGATTTGGTTCCAAGACCCCAAAACTCTCCAGTTATAGGAACAAAATGGGTTTTCAGGAATAAGTTTGATGCCCAAGGAGTCATTGTGAGGAACAAGGCTAGACTTGTTGCTCAAGGATATAGGCAAGAGGAAGGAATTGACTATGATCAGACCTTTGCACCAATTGCAAGGTTGGAAGCTATAAGGATTTTCCTTGCCTATGCAGCATTCAAAAGGTTCAAAGTCTTTCAAATGGATGTGAAAAGTGACTTCTTAAATGGAGTACTACAAGAAGAGGTTTATGTAGAACAACCTCCAGGTTTTGTTTCTCCAACTTATCCCTCTTATGCTTTTAGATTAAATAAGGCTCTTTATGGTCTAAAGAAAGCTCCAAGAGCTTGGTATGAGACCTTAGCAAGTTTCTTATTAGAGCATAAATTTACAAGAAGAACTGTAGATAAAACCCTTTTCACTAGACATCATAATGACCAAATCTTGTTAGTGCAAATCTATGTAGATAACATTATATTTGGATCTACAGATTCAAAATTGTGCAAGAGGTTTTCTGACCTCATGCATTCTAAATTTTAAATGAGTAGTATGGGAGAGCTTTCATATTTCCTTGGTCTCCAAGTGAAATAGCTTCCTGAAGGCATTTTCATCTCACAAGCAAAATATGCTAAAGAACTTCTACAGAAGTTTGGGATGGCTGATGCCTCAGCTAAGAAAACTCCCATGGCCACCAATGCTGTTGTGGACTCTGATGTACCAAGAAAACCTGTAGATCAGAAACTTTATAGGGGCATTGTTGGGTCCCTATTATACCTCACAGCAAGTAAGCAAGATATTATGTTTGCTACATGCCTTTGTGCTAGGTTCCAAGTGAACCCTAAAGAATCTCATCTAATTTTCTTAAAAAGTATTTTAAGATATATAAAGAGTTGTCCTGATCTAGGCCTATGGTATCCCGCTGAATCAGAATTTGAGTTAACTGGATACTCTGATGCTGATTTTGCTGGATGCAGGGTTGATAGAAAAAGTACTTCAGGAACTTGTCAGTTCCTGGGTATGAGATTAGTATCATGGTTCTGTAAAAAGCAAACATCAGTGTCAACTTCAACTGCTGAAGCCGAATATATTGCAGCAGGCAGCTGTTGTTCACAGATGCTCTGGATACAGAATCAGCTACTAGATTATGGGTTCAACTTAAATAATTCAACTTTATTCTGTGATAATACTAGTGTTATAGCCATAGCACAAAATCCAGTTCATCATAGTAGGACAAAACATATTGATATAAGACATCATTTCATTAGGGAGTGTGTAGACAAAAATAAGATTAAGCTTGTCTATATCTACACTGATTTACAAAAAGCTGATATATTCACCAAACCTCTGGATGAGAAAAATCATGTTTTCTTTCTAAATCAGCTGGGAATGGTCAATGGAGAAGACTTAGCTTAAGTTCTGTCTGCACTCGACGAATTTTCCTACATTTGTCAAACGGAGTTCGACGAACCGGGGAAGGTTTGAGAGATATTCGTCGAACGGAGTTTGACGAACTCTCTGTGAGTGAAATAATTTTCGTCGACCAGCGATCGACGAACCTTGCTTCAGAAGATATTCGTCAACCTAAGATCGACGAACCGTCTTCAATTCTTTTGATGAGCTCGATGAATTATTTAACTCTAAATTATTTCGTCAACCTCAGTTCGAAGAATCATTGTATTTTTGTGGAACAGAGTTTGTCGATTCATATTCTGAAAAACCTTATATCTAGGTTTTCTTCGACCTCCATCCTTCGCTTTCTGTTCCCTTGTACTTGATCGTTGTTTCTCTCATTTGCAGGTGATTCCATGGCGATTCCAGCAGGAGCCCTAGCCGCTATGAAGTTTGACACTGGATTTGATGTCGACTTCGAATCATTCCAGCACTCAGATCCAATCTCTCTATATATTCTGGAACTTCTGGAAGAACAGAATCTGAAGAACCTGATGACCACCAGGATAAAGTTGGCAGGAACAAAAATCAGAGAATGGGTCTATACTTCATCCACTTCTGAAGACAATACTATGACAGGATCAATCGCCGGTAACACTGTCTCCTTAACCCCCGTGATTTTAACTGAAATATTTGGTTTGACAAATGGCGAAGAGGAATTAGAAATTGATTCTAAAGAGTTTGATATGATACTAAATCTGATGGGTTATGCTGGTGACAACCCAAATAAATTGTTGAAGAGGCGTTTGTCTGCAGCATACAAGTTCCCGACGGACATTGTTGGGAAGGTCTTGCTTGGCAAGCATACTGCACATGACTACATCACAAGACATCAGTTCTTGGTCATGTGTGTAGTAATAAATAAGAAGCAAGTGGACTGGGCTCAGATCCTCTTTGATCTGATAAAGAAGAAAAATACCAAGAAAGAAGTGTGTTTTGGAAGGATCCTAGGGATCTTCCTCAAGGAAAAGGCTACTGAATCACTGGTCTCCCAGACCATATTCATCAATGCCAGTAAAAGGCTCACCTGTGCCTTACTTGGCAGGTGGGAGAGGACAATCACAAAGCTCACTAAGGCTTCTACCTCTTCCACCCCAGCTTCTGAAGGCACCAGGGCTGTTAAAGCCACTCCCACGCCTGCTGAAGAGATTCATCCCACACCACCATCTCTTCCAGCACCCCTTCCAGCAAAACAACTAACTTCCTCTCCCATTATTTCTTCAACACCCCAATCACAACATCATACTCATGTGCCTACTCCACCTCCATCTCCAACACCTGACATTACTGACATTCCATCTTCCCCTCTTCAAGAAAATCAACAACCAACACCTCCTGATTCCCCTCATGACACATATATTTCTACACCACCACAGTCTCCACTTCCCCCACATCTATCTTCCATACCCTCTTACATCCTATCATCAGACACAATAATGCAAGATGCCACCCTTCCATCCCTATCAACATCTAACCTCCACATACCTGATGTTCCACCCTCCATTCCATCAATAATTGCCACCTCTTCCACACCAACTGCAACACCATCTACAACTGTCTCATTGGACCCCTCTACCATATCGTCTATCATCAACATCATCACTCCTCTTCTTAAATCCCTTATAGCAGAGACCATCACACCTCTTGCTACCACCATTCAATCTTTATCAGCCCAAATATTTGCCCTCACTACTGCCCCCTCCTAAGTCAGGGGCATGACCTCAATTTTCACTGAAACCAGGCAGGGGGAGATGCCTAATGATGAAGCAGCAGCTACAGCTTCAGACACTTCAGCTCCAGCACCAGCAGATACCCCAGTCCCCACAACAGCATATACATATTGTATAGACAAAGATTTAATTGATTTCATTGATACTGACATGGATTTTGAGTCAGATTCTGAAGGATTCACAACTGTTGGTGATTTTATTCTAAATCCCACAGTTAACTTAGAAGAATTGCTGCAAACTTTTGATACTGTATATATGCATCATCTTCCAGCAACATTCACTAAGCCACATTTGGCTATTGTACCTTATACTCCTCCTGTCAGTCAAGCAGTTGCTAAGCAACTATGTGGCAGCTTTGTAATTCCAGTTTCTGCACCAACCTCTGCAGTCATTCCATCCCCTCTAGAAGCTATCTCAGCACCAATCTTTGTGATGGATGACTCCCCTATGACAGATCTAGATGAGTTGATCTTGGTTGACATTGAAGAAGAAAATAAGGCAGCAGCTGAAAGCTTTGTCCCAGCTACTTCTGATTCTTGTATAGTCTCTTCTTCAACTCCTGCTGAAACTCCAGCCCTTGAAACTTCTGCTCCTGCTACAGAAATGACTGCTACTTATGATAAAGCCTTGAAAGCATTGGATGCTCTATATGATAACCCTCAGCGTTATGCCAGTGATTCAGATGAAGATGATGATGAAGAAGATTCAGATGAAGAAACTGCTAAGAAGAAGAAAATGTTGTCAAAGAAAAGGAAAGCCCCTCCTCCTCATACTGCTAAGTCAAGCTTAAAGAATGACACCCCATTCTATATCCTCCAAAATATTACTCCTTACAAAGGAATGCCAGTATGGATGTGGTTGTCTAAAAATCAGCAAAAGGAGAAGAAAAGAAGCAGAAAATATTCTCCTCCACCAGCTCAGAGATACAGAAGAGATCCACCTCCTCCACCTCCTCCAGCAGCTGGTGCCACTGGCTCTAGCTCTCAGAGATCTTCCCCTATGCAAGCTTATCAGAGACATCAAGGGAGATCTTCTGGAAGCAGTCAACAAAGGCATCACTCTTCAAAAACTCAACAACAGCAACATCAACAACATCAACAACCTCAACAACAATAGCAAAGCATCCCTGCAGACCAGAAAGCTAGTAGTCCTGAAAGACCCTACTCACCACCTGTTCCTTTTGAGGATCCTGAAACAACAAACATTGCCAAAATGGCCAGGTTCCAGGAAATTGTTGGTTTGTCCTTGATAATAAAGCAAAAGCTGAAGGGAAAGATATATCAGGATATTCCACTATATCCAAATACAGGAAGGAAGAACTTAAAAGATTTGTTAAAGTAAATAAACTGTTCAATGTTGATGATTACATGAAGCTACATCCTGAAGCAGTTGTCCCTAGAACTACATCCCTGAAGATTATTGGGGCAGCTGACATGACAATGACATAGGCACAGGCTTTGGATCCAAAGAGAGAAATTATCTTTACCAAGCCAGGAGAAAAGCCTAAAGAAGATAAGCCCATAGAGAAGAAGCAGAAGAAGTAATCCTTACTTTGTTTTAATTTCTTTGCTTTTCTTTCTGCATTTGCTTTCAAACTGTGTTATCTGTTTAAACAAAGCTTATGTACATATATATCTGCTGCATGTGTTAGTAATTCTCTGCCAAATATATCTTTTTCTTGCTTTGTTTATTTGTATGATTATGTTTATGCTTTGAGTCTATTAGTGACCTCACCCAAATAGGGGGAGATTGTTGGATCCCTAGTTGATTTGGGCTAGGTTCACTAAACTTAGGATGTGACCCAACATGTATAGCCAGAGTCATAGTTGTGTCCTAGAGTCTAGGCCAAGTCCTTAAAATCAACATCAGATAGACCGGCTATCAACAAGACCATCAGAGACTCAAGATTTAGAAGATTTCAAGACCAGTAAAAATGAGTTTGACGTTCGTCGAACTCAGGTCGACGAAAGACATTCTCAGCTTGACGATCTTGAGATATTTCTCTGAGCTCAGCTCGACGATCTTCATTCTCTGGTCGACGAAAATTGGGACACTTCAACAACCTAAAGTCAGGATAACTCCAGATTATTCTAAGTCCAACTTTAGACTTTGGTCGACGAACAAGATTCTGAGCTCGACGAACTTGGACCTCAAGTTCACAACTTCTCAAGGCGACGAACTCAGCACTCTACTCGACGAATTCTGGAACCAGAAGTTTTGTGTCGACACTTAGGGCATGTGTCGACACCAACTATGTCGACACCAGAAAACTTATGTCGACACCAGAAAACTTATGTCGACACCAGAAAACTTGTGTCGACACCAACACTAATCAGTCGACATCCACCTGTGTCGACACCAGAAGATTCATGTCGACACACAGAATATCAGTCAAACACAAATTACTTGACTAAGTCCAGAATTGTTGCTGAACTCCAGTCGACGAATGCAATTGTCAGCTCGACGAACTTCAGACAGAAATGGCAAAGGTTCTGAAGCATGCAAGCTCTGTTATCAGCTCGATGAACTTGGAATCAGCTCGACGAACAGAAGTTGTCTGGTCGACGAATTCAATATCTCAGCTCGACGAATTGATAACTCTGTTCGACGAATTCTGCCAACTGTTCGATGATTCCAGACTTAACCATTTCCGACCATCTGTCCCCATTCTAATGCGGAAATTCCTGAACAATTAATGCTCTAACATTCTCTGAATGTATCCGTTAGAGAGAGCATTAGCTACAGTCTTCCTCTAGAATATTACTTGCTGATTTTCCACAAGACAGTTGGGGAAATACATTAATGCCGATTATTCTCAGGCCATCAGCATTAATTACAGAGGATTCAAATTTTTAAAAAGACATAGAGGAAAAGAAGATCGACAATCAGTAGTTAGTATGAAAAAAAGAATATACTCAGTTAGAAAAATACAGAGACACACATAGCCTGACTGCAAGATTTTATACAGCAGTAGAAAAGCTTTACACAGAAATCATATTGAAGCTTACAGTGATAGGCAGTTATATTCATTCATTCAGAAGAAGAACAATCATACTATATCAAGAGTCTTCTTCTTCAGCATTCTCTCCAGGACTTCCAAGGACAACAGATATCAAATCAGTCAAGAAGATCCTGCATCACTGCTTGTCAAGAACTCTGATTGAAGACCTATCACCCTACAGCAAAGCTTCCAAATCTTCATGAACCATTCTACATCTCAGGGGGAGCTCTTGATAAACATCAATCCACATAAGTCTTCTCAGTTTATTGAGAAAGAGAAGACATAATCACTCTCTCACCCCCTCCTGTATAAAGGGTTGTCATCTCCCTTCAAAAGTGATTCCTGGTTGCAAGTCTCCTTCCAAACGACTCGAGTTGGTTTTTGGGGACCTGATCAAAACCCATTGGTGTCAGGCACCTGATCAAAAACCTGAGTGGATTCCTACCAAGGTTGGTAGAAGAGTGGACTACCCAGATTTGGGGAACCACTATAAACTTCTTGTGTCGTCTGGTTGCCTACCTTTTTCTTTTTGTTCTTGTTGTGTGGATGTGATTAAGTTTATTATTTTTTATTCTCTGTTTCCTTAATTACTGCACTCTTTCAGTTTACAGCAAAAGCTGTATCAGCACTTTTATTTGAAACCTAACAAATTTTAAATATACTCTATTCACCCTCCCCCCCTCTAGAGTATTGTAGACCTAACCCTCACTTTCAGGGGGGTTGAGGCCTACCAAAAGGCAAGCCTCCACTCCATGTACCGAAGTAGCGTTAGCTCCACATCCCAGACCCCGCCACCGTAGGAGAACATCACCTTCTTAAGAAAGACATGTCAGATCATGAGGATCCCTTCTGTGACGCATTGGTCATCCAGACCGCGGTCGAGAATTTCACCGTCTCCCGTGTGCGAACAAAAAACAAACAGGTCGAAAATTTGGAGTAACAAATTTTATTATCCAAAAAAAGTGTCTATTACAAAGGTATAGCCTCCCTTTTATAGAATGGAGGAGAAGGGAGAGATTACAATTAAGCAATGCGGGACTAAATAATTACAGGTTTAAGAGGTTTAACATAAAAACAATCCGAACAGGCCGCGTGGTTAGACGAATAGGCTAACCTCCCGGCAACCACCAGAAGGAGAGAACAAGCCGTCATGGGAGACCGCCAGACTACCCGGTCTCCAAGTCGCCTGAGACAAACCGTCAGATCGCCCGAACACCAATAGCAATAGTCCGGCCACCAAACCGCTGAAGAGAAACCGACAGACTGTTTGGTCTATAATCCGCCAGAGTCTTGCTTGGTCCAAGACACTGGTTGAGTCCTGGATACTATATCAGCCCCCGATTACAGTTCTAGCTGCCCAGCTCGCTCAAAAGGAAGTTGTTGGTATTGTCATGATGATGGCTCGTGTTCTTCCTCATCTTTATAGTGTTCGGGTGCATATACTCTCATCTGTTACTATTCCCTCATTCTCTGATGTGTGCTCCATGTTGTTAAAGGTTTCACCGCCTCTTGATCTATCGACCCTCCTTCACTGACTCTTCTCTAGCAATCTTCTATAACATTACCCCCTCTCCCCCTACCCGTGAAGGACGTATAAGCTCTCGGGAGAGGGATCGAGGTGGAGGGAAAAGACCTAAGTGTTATTTTTGTGTTAAGGATGGACACCTTGAGGTAACCTACTATCGCAAACATGGTCCCCCTCCCCGTCCTAATGCCTCTGTTGCTGCCCTCAACCCTTCTACCACTCGTGCTGATCTTGATGAAGTCGGCCTCCAGCTCCAACAGCTTCAGGGGTTGCTCTATAACTAACCTGCCTCTGCATCGGTCTCTCATGAAGGTATCACTTGTCTCTCCACTAGTCTATGTTGGATAGTGTATTCAGGTGCTACTCACCATATCACCTCCTTAAAACCACCTAAATACTTGAATTCTCCGCATCCAACGTTTATCACTGTAGCCAATGGCAGCACCGCTCCTATCTCTGGCTCTATTGATATACCTCTCAACCCCACTATTTATCTTCGCTCGGCTCTCCGTGTCTCGGGCTCTGTTTAATTTACTTTTTGTTAGTCGCCTTACTACTGATTTGGATTGCTCTATCATATTCACATCTTCTTCATTTCTGATGCAGGACTGACAGGCGCAAAGTATCATTGGTAAAGGATGACTGCACAATGGGCTCTACCTTTTTGATGCCTCCCCTACCGTTCTCTCCTCTGTTGACTGGCATCAGCGTCTTGGTCACGCCCCTCTTTTGGTTTTCAAGAACTCTCTTCTTGATATTCATCTTCCTGCTTTTACATGTAATTCTTGTATTTTGAGGAAATAATATCGTTCCGCTTTTCCTCCTCATTATACCTGGAGCTCTGCTCCTTTTATGTTAGTACATTATGATGTTTGGGGCTCGTACAAAATAACAAGTGTGTCTGGTTATCGTTATTTTATCACTTTTATTGATGATTAATTTTGAATGACATGGTTGTACTTACTTCGTTATCACTCTGAGCTTCCTCGTGTATTTTAGGCTTTTGTTCTTGAGACTCACACATAATTCTCTGACAAAATCAAAATACTTCGGACGGATAATGCTCGGGAATACAGTAGTCATGTGTTCGACAACCATTGCTCTGAGTATGAGATTATTCATTAGACTTCATGTGCATATACTACTCAACAAAATGGTGTGGCTGAGCGCAAAAATAGACATCTTCTTGATGTTTCTCCCTCATGATTCAAATGCATGTTCCCAAGTCTTATTGGAACTTTGCGATTTCAATGGCGTACTATCCCATTAACCGTCTGCCCTCCTTCATCCTTAACAATGTGAAAGTGATGTGTTAGATCTGAAATACTCTAGAGGGGGGGTGAATATAGTATCCTAAAATCCTTTAGAAAACTTTACAGCTGTTGCTGTAAATAAAAATTGTAGAATAATAAATAAATAACCACAAACACTCAGCAGACCTAGCTAGCACAAACACCGCAAGAACAAAAGAAAGGGCAACTAGACAACACAAGAAATTATAGTGGTTCCCCAACCTGGGTACATCCACTCTTCTACCACCCTGGTAGGAATCCACTCAGATTTTTGATCAGGTGCCTAACACCAATGAGCTTTTGATCGGGTTCTCAAAAACCAAACCTCAAGTCTTTTAGTCAGGTGACTTGCAACCAGGAATAACTTTTAAAGGGAGTTATAACCCTTTTTACAGTGGGGGTGGAGAGATGATATTGTCTTCTCTTTCTCAATATACAACTGAGAAGACTTAAGTGGAAATGATATTAGCAAAGAGCTCCCCCTGAGATGTAGAATGGTTCAGGGAAAAACAAGAGCTTTGCTTCAGGGTGATAGGTCTTCAGTCTTTAAGCCTTGACCATAAAAGATCTGGAACTTCTTGACAGATAGAATTGATGTTGTCCTTTGAAGTGTCCTGGAGAGTTGAAGAATGAAGACTCTTGATTTTTGATTGATTGTTCTTCTTCTTCTTCAGATAGCAGATGTTCTTCTGGTCTAGGGCTTCTTCTCTGTATCAGAGTTCTGTATTGAGAGTGAGCAGGGAAATCCTTGATTCAGATTGATTGTGTTACTGACTGTCTGTGTGTATCTTCTTTGTATATTCTCTCTTGTTTTTTGTCTTCTTTTTCAGGAAAGGTGAGGAAATTTCTTTTATATTTCCTGTCAAGAAATTCTCTTTTGAAATTTGAATTCCTCTGCAATCAATGCTGACGGCCTTGAGAATAAAATACATTGAATTATTTCCCCAACTGTCCCATGGAAAAACGACAAGCAATAATCCTGGAGAAGACCATAATCAATGCTCCTTTTAATGGTTATATTCAAAGAATATTTGAGCATTAATTACACAGGAATTATTGCAGTAAGAAGGGGACAGAAGGAAGAAAATAACTAAGTCTGGATTCGTCGAACAGATAACAGAAATCGTCGAGCTGAGTTCACAGTTCGTCGAGCCGAGTTGTTGTGTTCGTCGACCAGATGACTTCTGTTCGTCGAGCTGAGTTCCAAGATCGTTGAGCTAAAACAGAATTGCATTCTCTAGAAACTTTGCCTTTTCTGTGTATGGAGTTCGTCGAGCTGATAACTAGTTTCGTCGACTGAAGTTCAGCAAAGTATTTCTGGACTTAGAATAATTCAGATGCTTCTAGAATAAAGTGTTGAAGTGAAGTATCCAGAAATCATTGATCTGAGAATTTGTTTCGTCGAGCTGAGAACCACTAACTGCTGCTGGATAACTCTAGCCAAAGTGGTCAAAGTTCGTCGAGCTGAGAATCTTGAATTTTTCGACTGAAGATGATTCTGGACTTAGAAAAATTGAGAAACTTCTGGAATCAAGTAGTTGAAGTAGAAATTCCAGAAATCGTCGACCTGTGAACTAAGTTCGTCGACTGGAGTCTACAGAATAAAGTCTGGACTTGGAATGCTGAAGGTAGAGTTCAAAGATCGTCGACCTGAGAATCAAGTTCGTCGAACTCATTTTACTGAGTCTTTGGAAATTTTCTAAGTTTTGAGTCTCTGGCAGTCTGATGATGGCTGGTCTATGCAGTGTTGATCCTAAGGACTTGGCCAAAACTCTAGGACACAACTATGACCCTGGCTATACAAGATGGGTCACAAGATCCTAACTTAGTGAACCTAGCCCAAATCAAACTAGGGATCCAACAATCTCCCCCTATTTGGGTGAGGTCACTAATTACAGACTCAGACTAAACTGAAATTAAACAAAGCAGGAAAACATATATCTGGCAGAGAAAAATGAACACATGCAGCAGATATATATATACAGATAAGGTTTGTTCAGGAATAAGAAAGCAGTTATAAACATAACATAAATTAACCAGTTCAGAACTCATTACTTTTGCTTCTTCTCTTTTGGCTTTTCTTCTTTGCTCTTGTCTCCTGTCTTAGCAAAAACAATTTCTCTGTTTAGATCTGAGGCTTGCACTTTGGTCATGGTCATATCAGTAGCCCCTATAATCTTCAAAGATGTGGCTCTGGGGACTACTGCTTCTGGGTGCAACTTCATGTAATCATCAACATTAAAAAATTTGTTAGCTTTTTCAAACCTTTTAAGTTCTTCTTTCATGTACTTTGACATTGTTGTATATTCTGAGGGATCCTTTCCTTCAGCTCTGGCTTTGTTGATCATAGAAAGGCCAACAAGTTCTTGGAACCTGGCCATCCTAGCTGAAGTACCTGTTTTTGGATCTTCAAAGGGTACATGAAGAAAAGGAGGTCTGTTGGAGCTTTCAGCTTGTTGATGTTGCTTCTGTTGTTGAGGTTGGTACTTCCTGCCAGAAGGATATTGTCTTTGTTGACTGATTTCTAAAGATGAGGACCTACCCTGATGTCTTTGATAAGTTTGAAATTGGGTAGTCCTTTGAGAAGATGTTCCTGAAGCACCAGCAGCTGGAGGAGGAGGAGGTGGGTCCTTTCGGTATTTCTGAATTGGAGGAGGGGAGTATCTTCTGATTCTCTTCCTCTCTTTCTGTTCATTCTTGGATAACTACATCCAAGCTGGCATCCCTTTATATGGAGTTATCTTCTGAAGGATATAGTATGTAGTGTAATTGGCTGGATTTGGTTTAGGAACAGGAGGAGGAGGAGCTTTCCTTTTCTTAGATACTTTCTTCTTCTTTGGATCCTCATCAGAATCCTCATCATCATCATCATCATCATCATCAAATCCCTGAGGATTATCATATATATCATTTAAAGCTTTCAGGGCCTCAGCAGAAATAATAGGTTTCTAAGTCTGAGATGGAGCTGGAGGAAAACTGCAATAGGAGCTGGAGAACTAACTATGATAGTGCTTTCAGCAACTGCCTTACTCTCTTCTTCAATGTCAGCCAAGATCAAAGCATCAAGATCTGGCATTGGAGAGTCATCCATCACAAAGCTTGGAGCAGAAATAGCTTCTGGAGAGGATGGCATGACTGCAGGCTCTGAAGCAGCAAAACTGTCCCTGAGTTGCTTGGTAACTTTTGGACAAATTGGTGAAGAATAGGGGACAATAGCCAAAGATGGCTAAGTATAATCTGCTGGAAGGAAACTCAAAAATGCAGTATCAAAAATTTTTAGCAAATGTGCTAAATCTACTGTGGGATTTAAAATAAAATCACTAGCAGTAAGAATCTCTTCAGTAACTGACTCATCTAAATCTATGTCAGTCTCAATAAAATGAATGAAATCAATAAAATTTGTATCTTCTGTTGTTGCTGCCTCTGCATCTGCTGGAGCTGGAGTTGCTGAAACTGAAACTGCTGTTGCTTCCGCTGGAGCTGCTGCAGCTTCTTCATCAAGCATCTCCCCCTGCCTGGTTTCAGTATGAACTGGAGTCAGGCCCCTCACTGAAGATGGGGCAGCAGTGAGGGCAGAAATCTGGGCAGATAGGGTAGATATGGAAGTAGCAAGAGGTGTAATGGCCTCTGCTTTTATTGTTTTGAGGAGGGGTGTAATGAGGGAAACGACAGATGAGATGGTGGAGGGATCCAGTGGTGGAGTTGCAGTTGGTGTTTCAGATTGTGGTTGGGTGGAAACAGTTGGAGGGATGGTAGATGTTGGTGAGGATGGAAGAGGAGCATCTGGCATTTGGACATCCTGTGTGGATTGATTTTGAGGAGGTGTAGTGGGAGGGGATGATAGTAGATTGAAAGATGGTATGGAGGACAAGTGTGGTGGAAGAGGAGATGAAGGTGGTGTTGGAGAAGGGGGGGGGGGGGTTGATGGGATTTCTGAATAGGGGATGAGGGGATGTTAGTAAGATCTATGGGTGGAGAAGTGGCATGTGATGCAATTGGAGTAGTAACAAGAACAGATTGTTGGGATTGTTGGTTTTGTTGTTGAATCTGAGGTTGAGGTGGGACGATTGTGGTGTGTGGTAGTTGGGTTTGGAGTGTTGTAAGAGATGAGGATGAAAGAGTGATCTCTTTAGAAGGGTGGGGAGTGGCTTCTACAGCCCTTGTGCTCTCAGAAGCTTTGGTGGCAGAGGATGAGGCCTTAGAAGGCTTTGTTATGATCCTTTCTCACCTGCCAAACAAGGCACAGGTAAGACTTTTGCTGGCATTGATGAATATGGTCTGAGAGACCAGTGATTCAGCAGCTTTTTCCTTCCAAAAGATCCCTAGGATCCTTCCAAAACAAACTTCCTTTTTGTTATTCTTTTTCTTTATTAGATCAAAGATGATCTGAGCCCAGTCCACTTGCTTCTTGTTAACTACTGCACACATAACCAGGAATTGATGCATGGTTATATAATCATGTGCAGTATGCTTGCCTAACAATACTTTCCCAACAATATTTGCTAGAAACTTGAATGCTGCAGATAAGTGTTTCTTCAATAACTTATTAGGGTTATCTCCAGTATAACCCATCAAACTCAACATTTAATCATATTCTTTAGTGTCAATCTCTAATTCTTTTTCACCATTGTCCAATCCAAAAAATTCAGTTAATACGGCGGGAGATAGAGAAACAGTATTACCCGCAATTGATCCAGTCATGGTATTCTCCTCTGTGGTTGAAGATGTGTAGACCCATTCTCTAATCTCAGTTCCAGACAGTTTGATCCATGTTGTCATCAGATTCTTCAGATGCTGCTCTTCTAGAAGTTCTAGAATATTCAGAAAAATAGGGTCTGAATGTTGGAAAGAATCAAAGTCGACATCGAAGCCGGTGTCAAACTTCATCGCAGCCAAGGCTCCTGCTTGAATCGTCATGAGATCACCTGCAAGAGAGAAAACGATGATCAAGTGCAAAGGGAACAGAAAGTGCGGGACAGAGGTCGAAGAAAACCTTGATATAGGGTTTTCCAGAATATGAATCGACAAACTCCGTTCCTCGAAAATTAAAACATTCTTCAATCTGGGTTCGACGAAATAATTTAGAGTTAAACAATTCGTCGAGCTCAGTCTGAAGATTTGAAGACACTTCGTCGAGCTCCGTTCGACGAAAGTTTTCTGAAGTGGGTTCGTCGATCTCCGTTCGACGAAAACAACTTCACTCACAGAGTGTTCGTCGACCTCCATTCGATGAAGAACTCCCGAACTTTCCCTAGTTCGTCGAGCTCTATTCGACGAACTCTGGAAAATTCGTCGAGTGCAGACAAAAACTAAACCAAGTCTTCTCCATTAATCATTCCAAGCTGATTTATAAAGAACAGATGGTTTCTTTCATCTAGAGGTTTGGTGAAGACGTCAGCTCTTTGTAAATCAGTGTAGATATAGACAATTTTAATTTTGTTTTTGTCTACACACTCTCTAATGAAATGATGTCTAATGTCTATATGCTTGGTCCTACTGTGATGGACTAGATTTTGTGATATGGATTTAGCACTTGTGTTATCACAAACTAGAGTTGAATTATTTAAGTTGAGACCATAGTCTAGTAATTGATTTTGAATCCACAGCATCTGGGAACAACAGCTTCCAGCTGCAATATATTCTGCCTCAGCAGTGGAGGTAGACACAGATGACTATTTCTTACAAAACCAGGACACTAATCTCATACCCAGGAACTTGCAGGTTCCTAAAGTACTCTTCATGTCCACCCTACATCCAGCAAAATCAGCATCTGAGTATCAAGTTAACTCAAATTCTGATTCAGTGGCATATCATAGGCCTAGACTTGGACAACTCTTTATATATCTCAAAATTCTTTTTAAGAAAACTAGATGAGATTCTTTATGGTTCACTTGGAACCTAGCACAAAGGCATGTGGCAAACATGATATCAGGTCTGTTAGCTGTAAGATATAATAGGGACCCAACAATGCCCCTATATAATTTCTGGTCAACAGGTTTCCCATGTGGATCAGAGTCTATTAAAGCATTTATAGCCATAGGTGTTTTCTTTTCTGAGGCATCAATCATCCCAAACTTTTTGATAAGCTCTATTGCATATTTAGCTTGGGAGATGAAGATGCCATCAGGGAGCTGCTTCACTTGGATACCAAGGAAGTAGGAGAGCTCACCCTTCCTCACCCTTACTACTCATTTCAAATTTGGAATGCATGAGGTCAGAGAACCTCTTGCATAATTTGGAATCAGTAGACCCAAATATGATGTCATCTACATAAATTTGTATTAACAATGTTTGGTCCTTATGATGTTTAATGAAATGTGTCTTATCTACTATGCCTCTAATGAACTTATGCTCTATCAAAAAACTAGCTAAGGTCTCATACCAAGCTCTTGGAGCTTTCTTTAGACCATAGAAGGCTTTATGAAATTTAAAAACATAATAGGGGTGAGTTGGAGAGACAAAACCTGGAGGTTGTTCAACATAAACCTCTTCTTTTAGTACTCAATTCAGAAAAGCACTCTTCACATCCATCTGATAGACCTTGAATTTCTTGAAGGCTGCATAGGCAAGGAATATTCTGATTGCCTCTAACCTTGCCATAGGTGAAAAGGTTTGGTCATAATCTATTCCTTCCTCTTGCCTATATCCTTGAGCAACAAGCCTAGCCTTGTTTCTCACAATCACTCCTTGGGCATCCAGCTTGTTTCTGTAAACCCATTTGGTTCGAATTACTGGGTAGTTTTGGGGTCTTGGAACTAAATCCCAAACTCTACATCTCTCAAATTGGTTTAATTCCTCCTGCATTGCAATGATCCAGTGGGGATCTTACTCTACATCATGGATAGATAGAGGTTCAACCTGAGAGAGAAAACATACATGCATCAAATCTTGGTTGAGTTGATGCCTTGTATGTACACCTGTTGATATGTCTCCAATCACTTGAGATCTGGGGTGATCCCTTAGTGTGACAAAATCAGTGGGTGGAGTTGGTTCTGTAACAGCATTAGGAACTAATTCCTCTTGTGGAATTATGTTTGCTGTTGGGGGAAGATCAATTCCTTCAGTGCCTTCATCTTCACTTTCTTCAATGACTTGTGGAGAAGGATGTGTTGGAACCTCTTGGGTGAGGTTAAGTCCATCCAAACTCTCACACAAGTGAGGTACCTGAAAAGTGCTATTGGTAAAAATTTCTTTCTCCTTGCAAGACATGTTAGCTTCATCAAATGTAACATGAATAGATTCTTCAATTTTTAGTGATGATTTATTAAAAACCCTATAGGCTTTGCTTACTTGGGAATATCCTAGAAAGATTCCCTCTTCAGCCTTAGCCTCAAAATTTCTAATGTATCTTTTATATTTTTTTTTGTGAATATAACATATACATCCAAATACTTTAAAATAGTTAATTTTAGGTTTTTTCCCTTTAAGTAATTCATAGGGAGTCCTATTCTTTAGTTTGTGTATCAGGCTTCTGTTCAGGATATAATTTGCAGTGTTTACAGCCTCTACCCAAAAGGATAGTGGCATATAAGCATCTGCAAGTAATGTACCTGCACCTTCAATTAGTGTCATATTTTTCCTTTCAGCTACCCCATTTTGTTGGGGAGTTCTAGGAGCTGAGAAGTAGTGTCTGATACCTTCCTTCTCACAGAACTCATGCATAAGAAGAGACTCAAACTCTGTGCCATGATCACTTCTGATCAATACAACATGAGTAGAGAACTCAATCTGTATGGTCCTGAGAAAATCTGTAAGAACCTTAAAGGTATCTGACTTAGATCTCAGAAAGAATACCCAAGTGAACCTTGAGAAGTCATCCACTTTAACTAATGTGTAGGATTTCTCTCCTAGACTTTGTACAACAATGAGTCCAAAAAGATCCATGTGTAGCAAGTACAATATCCTAGGTGAATCACTTCTATTAACAGATTTAAAATTAGATTTCGTTTGCTTGCCTAGTTGACAATCCCTGCAGAGACCTTCCTTCTTGTAGGGACCAGAAGGTAGATCTCTCACAAGATTGTCTTTTGATAGCCTAGTAATGTTTTTCAAGTTTACATGACCTAGCCATTTATGTCATAAATCATTCTGATTACAAGTTATATTAAGTAAGCAGATATCAGAATTGGCAGAAAGAAAATCAATGAATTATATGTTACCTTATCTATTCCCAATTAAAACAGTGTGTTTTTCTTTATTAGCAATAGTGCAAGAAGATGAGTTAAAGTGTACCTGATAACCTTCATCACATAACTGGCTTATAAAGATGAGGTTATGCTTGAGTCCTCTAACATAAGTTACTTTCTTGAATGTGACTGCTCCAATCTTCATTTCTCCAAAACCTTCAGACTGGCTACATTTCGAATCACCAAAGATAACTTTTGGTCCTAGCTTGGACTTATAGTTGGTTAAGTTGTCCTTGCTGCCAGTCATATAATTGGAGCAACCACTGTAAAGGTACCATGTTTGATTACTTACTGGACAACTCTTCACCTGTAATGAAAAATAATTAATTGTTCTTGACCCAGGTTACCTTGGGTCCTTTGTTTTGCTGGTAAGAGAAACTGGATATAACAGAAAATTCAGGTTGAGATTTATATCCTAGTGGGTGATATCTTATAGGTGATATTATCCAATCAGCTACAGGATTAAATGGTTTCCTAGAATTATTAGAGTTACTGCTAAAATAACAGTTTTGGTTAAGTCTTTCTGGGTTCGACGAATTATTGTGAGTTCGTCGACCAGATGTTGGGTACATTGGAAAATGTGTACCAGATTTGGAGAAGCCTCACCTAACTCAATGATATGCATCAAGTTGTATTTGATGTTGTGTTGAGTTATCATGTGCAGGTTAAGTAAATGGAAGAAAAAATTTCTAAGTACAAGTGTCGACACTTGTGAATGGCTATGTCGACACCAAGGGCCAGATTGTGTCGACACCCAGAATTTGTGTTGACACACAGAAAATCTGTCGACAACGTTGTATCGACACCAAGGGACAGATTGTGTCTACATCATCAGGATTTGTGTCGACACATAGAGAAGCTGTCGACACATTCCAGAATTCTGTCGACAACGACTATGTCGACACACAGAACTTGTGTCGACACACACTAGAATTCTGTCGACACCAAGTTTGTCAAGACAAGGAGTGTTTGTGTCGACACACAGGACTTGTGTCGACACATTCCACAGAAGCTGTGTCGAGAAGTAAAAATGAAGCTGTGTTGACATCATCAAGACTTGTGTCGACACATGGACTATGTGTGTCGACACAGGTGAAGTATTCACTCGACATTCTCTGCTGCTGAGTCAAAGTCCAATGAAGGTTGAAGTAATACAACTGGAGACTTGACAGCTATCATTACTGACATTGCTGTCACATCTATTAGAGGTGTCAGAAGACCATTTGGAACCGGAACAGCCGGTAACCATGGATGAAGCCTATATAGATATGCTCTCTCAATAATAAATAGCTAATCAATTATCGATTGTGAAGAAGTGATCATGAACACGATCAGTGAATAAAGAATAATCTCTGAACAATTGAGGATCCAGAAGAAGAGAAAGAAGAAACAGTCACCAGATTGTAGAGAGAGAAAAATAAGAAGGAGAGAAGTCCTCATCCAGTGAAGGCAGATCCTGAACAGTCTGCCAGAAGAATTCAGATCAATTCTAAAGAAGAATTCAGATTAATTTCTGATGGAAGCTGATTGAAGATCAACTCCAACACCAAGAAGATCAACCTTACTTTGTTCAGATTCAAGAAGCTTTGAAAAAGCTAAGACATGTTGATCCTTAAGTAATCAGTTCTATCAAGAACTGATCAAGAATCCTTCAACCAATTCTCTCTCCATCTGGTTGAAGATATTATTATCTTTTCATCAATAACTTTTGTAGGATCTGTAATAGATCTGAGTGTAGGAGATTTACTTCTTTGAGTTGTAAGCCTAAATTATAAAGGCTGAGGTAGGGCTGACTACCTGAGGTAGGGGAATCTGTTCCCTGAGTTGTAGGCCTATGAAAGAGGCTGAGGTAGGGCTTTTGCCTGAGTTGTAGGAGTGGGGTGTCACTCTGAGTTGTAGGCCTGTGGAAGAGGCTGAGGTAGGACTTGTGCCTGAGTTGTAGGAGTGTGGATCACTCTGAGTTGTAGGAACCAGTCTAGGTTCTGAGCTGTAAGATCTGCAGATCTGAGAAGAAAGAAGGAAGTTAGAACATCTTGAAACCAATTCTTTCAAGTGGTATCAGAGCTAGGTTACTCAAAGAATAGACTTAAAAGGCTGAGTAGATCTCCAAGGCAGAAATCTATTAGGCAAAATGGGTTCCATTGAGAATCATAAGGAGTTTGGTTCCATGAAGTTACCTATATGCAGGAAAGAGATTTTTGGCATATAGAAAGAAAGTGCTAGACTGTTTATGGAAGCTTCAGATCCAAGAATCTATATGACAGTCAAAGAAGTGTCATTCATCCCAATGAAAGTTTCAGTTATTGATGCAAATCTCAGGACATCAAAGGAGTATTCTGAAATGACAAAGAATGAGGTCATCTTGTCTAATATGGATAAGAGAGCACATAATATAATAGTCAGTGCTATAGATGATTCAACATTTCAAAATTTGATTCACTGCAAGACCTCCAAAGAAATGTGGGACACCCTGATTGTCTACATGGAGGGTTCAGAAGAAGTGAGAGAAGACAGAAAGTTTATGCTGAATCAGGAGTATGAAAGTTTTAGACAATCTAAAACAGACAGCATAACTGAATGTTACAAGAAGTTCTTCAGAATAGTTAATGAATTGATGTCATATGGAAAAGTATTCAGTACATATGATTTAAATGATAAGTTTCTGAGATCATTAACTAAGGACTGGGACACCAAGATATGTGTCATTAGGGAAGTGGCCAGACTAGCAGAAATCTCACCTCCTACATTATTTGGCAAACTGCTTTCATATGAGATGCAACTGATGGTCAGAAAGGAGGAGGAGAAAAGTAATAAAGTTGATTACAGAGATAAGTCAGTGGCTTTCAAGACTGAAGCCATAATAAAGGACAGGAGGATGTCTCCATCTCCTCCTAGGAAAGCTGCAGAAGTAGTTTCAGAAAATTTTGACAGTCACACATCAGATAGTCCAAATTCTGATGAAGACTTAGCTGATTTCTCAAAACAATTTGAAAGGTTCTTGAAGAAGAAATAGTGGAGATCCAAGCCATCCTCTTCACAATCCAAGGATGATTACTATCAGAAAAAGAAATCCTCTAGGAAGGATAGGTATGGCTCTAAACCTAGTAAATTATCTTCAACTAAGATTGTTTGCTATTGTTGCAACAGGCCTGGACATGTGGTAGCTGATTGTCATGACAAAAGGAAAGAATCTAATGACAAGAAGAAACTAAAAAACAAGTTCAAGAAGGAGAAATCCTTTGTTGCAAAGAAGCAAAAAAGCTGGTCAGATTCTTCATCATCAGATTCTGAGGCTGAAGCTGAAGCTGAAGCAAACATAGGACTATTGGTAATTAAAGAGGATGCAGAAGAGGCCGAGTTCTTGAAATTGCTGGACTCAGTAAATAGAATTGAAGAACATTATTGTAAAGGGCTGATGACCTTGACAGAAGAAGATCAGTGCCAGGATCAGCCTGGTTCTAGTAAGGTGGATCCAAGTTGCAATACCCCTATATGGTACTTGGATAGTGGATGTTCCAGGCATATGACTGGAATAAGAAGAATGTTAAAGGACTATACTCCCATAGAGAATGGACCCAAAGTGATCTTTGGTGGATCAGAAAAAGGGGTCATAAAAGGGTTTGGTAACATTTCTACTAGTTCTATAACAATCACTCAAGTGGCTTATGTAAAAGGTTTGAAACATAACTTGATAAGCATAAGTCAGATGATTGATCTTGTGTATGACACTTCATTTATTAAGAATGAGTGTCAGATTAAAAGGACAAGTGATCAAAAGGTGATCTTGTCTGGTTATAGGAAAGGGAATGTTTATTATTTAAATTTTGATTA
This sequence comes from Platanthera guangdongensis, assembly GCA_039583875.1. Lineage (NCBI taxonomy): Eukaryota > Viridiplantae > Streptophyta > Magnoliopsida > Asparagales > Orchidaceae > Platanthera > Platanthera guangdongensis. Next base: position 160,396,538 of record CM077147.1, on the reverse strand, counting down.
TGAAAACATGAACTCTCATGTATGTTTAGTTACAGATGAGAAAGCATCTCAGTGTGTACAATGGCACAAGAGGCTAGCTCATCTGAACTATAAGACTATAGGCCAACTCTATAGTTTAGAGTTAGTGAGGAATGGTCCTCAGTTTAAGTGCATAAAAGAGGGTATATGTTCAGCTTGTCAAAAAGACAAGCAGACCAAATCTATTTGGTCCTATGCCAGTTCATAGTCTAGGTAGGAAAGTCTATACTTTTGTGATAGTAGATGACTATTCTAGATTTACATGGGTTTTCTTTTTGAGGCAGAAATCTGAAACCCCTACTGCCTTTCATAACTTTGTTAAACAAATTCAGAATGAACTTAACAATTCAGTGGTCAAAATTAGAAGTGACCATGAAACTGAATTTCAGTCTTAATCTATGATAAGATTTTGTGAAGAACTAGGGATTCCTCAGGAATTCTCCTCACCTAGAACACCTCAGTAAAATGGAATTGCTGAAAGAAAGAATAGGACTCTTATTGAGGCTGGTAGAACTCTACTAAGTGACACTTCTCTCCTTGAATATTTCTGGGGCTGAGGCAGTAAATACTGCTTGTCATGTTCTCAATAGAGCATCCATAACTAAGAACTACAAAACGACACCCTATGAGATTATGAAAGGCAGAAAACCAAACATATCCTACTTTAGGATCTTTGGTAGCAGGTGTTATGTGCTTAACACTGGCAAGTCTCACCTAACTAAGTTTGCTGCCAAATCCCAAGATGAGATATTTGTTGGGTACAGCAATAACAGTAAGGCATATAGGGTCTACAACTTGACTACACAAGTTGTAGAAGAATCTATTCATGTAGTGTTTGATGAATCTGAGCTAATTAACTGTGAGTTGTCTAGCAATTCTTGTAGCTCAACAGTTTTAAAAGAAAAGTTGGACATGCTGACTATTAATGAAGACCAAACTGCAAGGCAGTATGAGGAAAATGATGGTTTCTGTCCAGGGGGAGTACAAGGTACACAAGCTGAGATCGAAGACAATGAAGTTCAGCATGGTGGAGAAATTGAAGAAGTTCAAATTGCTGATAGAATGCCTCCAGCAATAAGGAATCTAAAGGATCATCCAGCACACCAAATTATTAGTGATCCAAGATATGGTGTGCAAACCAGAAGCAAACACATGAACACAGTGCTTTGCTCAAGTTTCCTATCATAGATGGAACCAAAGAGATTTGAAGAAGCCATACAAGACTCCAACTAGATTGATGCAATGCAGGAGGATCTGAATCAATTCATAAGGTGTAAAGTATGGGAGTTGGTTCCAAAACCAAAGGATCATAATATTATTGAGACAAAGTGGATCTACAGGAACAAACTAGATGAAAATGACATCATAATGAAGAACAAAGCAAGACTGGTTGCCAAAGGTTATAGACAGGAAGAGGGCATTGACTTTGATTAGACATTTGTACCAGTGGCAAGGTTGGAAGCAATAAGGCTATTCCTTGCCTTTGCTGCTTTCCAAGGGTTCAAAGTATACCAAATGGATGTCAAGTCAGCATTCCTAAATGGTAATTTGAAAGAAGAAGTCTATGTTGAACATCCCTAGGTTTTGTTGATCCACTTTATCCTGATTATGTTTATAGGCTTAAGAAAGCCTTATATGGTTTGAAACAAGCCCCTAGGGCTTGGTATGAAACATTGTCTACCTTCCTCATTGAGAATAAATTTTCAAGGGGAAAATAGACAAGACTCTATTCCTTAGGGAGTCAAAGGGCAAGATGATCCTAGTCCAGATTTATGTTGATGACATAATCTTTGGATCTATAGAAAACAACCTTTGTAGGAAGTTTGCAAAACCTATGCAAGGGAAGTTTGAGATGAGTAGTATGGGTGAGCTGAAATTCTTCTTGGGACTCCAAGTAAGACAGACTGATGATGGCCTGTCCATATCACAGTCTAGGTTCACCAAGGAGTTAATTAAGAAATATGGTATGGAGTCATCCACCACCATGAGAACTCCAATGGGGATGAGTATGCCTTTAGGCAAAGATGATGCAGGAAAACCTATAGATGAGTCTTTGTATAGATGGATAAGTGGCTCCCTTCTATACTTAACTGCCAGTAGACCAGACATTATATATGCTACATGTGTCTGTGCTAGGTACCAAGCAAGCCCTAAAGAATCTCATTATACTGCAGTTAAAATAATTTTGAGATATCTTAAGGGCACACCTAATCTTGGTCTTTGGTACCCTAAGAATAGAGACTTTCTACTGACTAGTTTTTCAAATGCAGACTTTGCAGGTTGCAAAGAAGATAGAAAGAGCACCTCTGGCACATGTCAGTTTCTAGGTGGTAGATTGGTGTCATGGAGCAGTAAGAAGCAGACAAGTGTGGCAATTTCCACTGCAGAGTCTGAGTATGTTGTTGCAGGCAGCTGATGTGCTCAGCTTTTATGGATTCAACATCAACTTGAAGACTATGGTCTCAAGGTAAGTAGAACTCCACTATTTTGTGATTCTACAAGTGCTATTTCTATTGCTAAAAATCCTGTATCACATAGTAGAACAAAGCATATAGAAACTAGATTTCACTTCATTAGAGAGCATGTTGAAAAAGAAGATATTTGTTTGGAATTTGTCACCACAAATAATCAAATTGCAGACATGTTTACTAAACCACTAGATGAAACTAAATTCAATTATTTCAAAATTGAATTAGGCATGTTAAACCTAGAGTAACTTAGTAAATCTGACTAAGTAATTCAATGTCGACATATAGTAGTTAATGTCGATACAAAATGAAATTTGTGTCGATATATAGTAGTTAGTGTCTACACATAAGGAAAGTTATGTCGACACAACAAAATAGTGGTGAGATAGTGGTGTCGACACTCAGAGTTTGGTGTCGACACATAGAAGTTCAATCATTTAGATAGTAGTGTCGACACATACAGTCATCTGTGTCGACACGCAGATATTAAAGTCAGCTATTAAGAAGTCCGTGTCGACACATCGCAAACTTTGTCGACATATAGTGTTGTCTGACTCTGTCGAGACATTAGAAGTTTGTGTCGACACAATCTCTATAGTGTCGACACATTAAGTATTTATTACCCCATCTTTTGACCTTCTGTGTTGACAAACATATAAATAGGTCACAGAACAACTTTGTCGACTACGCTCTCAACATTTTCGAGACCAAATCTTTGAGTCGACAAACCTTCATCTCTCTTCTCCTCAAATTTCTCGTCACCAATGGCGCCAAAGTTAGAGAACAACATCAACGAAGGCTATGAATTAGTTCGCGATGCTTTTGAGAGTGCTACGACTGAGATCAGAGATGTGATAACCATAATCAAAGAAAGTGGTTTGGAATATCTAGTTTCAGAACCTACCAAGATCTGAAAGACGGAGGTTCTTGAATTCTATACAACAGCAACCCTGGATTCAATTGGATTGAAGATTAGGTCATCAATTTAAGGAAGCAAGGTGAAACTTACCCATAAGCATCTGAGGAAGACACTATAGTTGCCCAGGACTCGGGAAGAAGATGAAGTCACATCTTCAATGACAAAAGAAGCTCTTCAATGGTGTGGACTGGATCCCACCAATAAGATTGAATCATCAATGCAGAGGAAGGGGATGAACTCCCAAGGAAAGTTTCTTTCAGAGATTATGGGAAAAGTAATTCTCTGCAAACTAGAAGGACATGATATGATCTCAACCTATATGTTCAGCTTAATGACCAGAGTTATTTTCAGAATAAAAACTAACCGGTCTGTTGTGATCTTTGACAAGATCAAGGAAACTTTGAAGAAACCTAATCTAGGAAGAATACTGAGTCTGTATCTGACAATGAATATTCCTGAAGTGATGACCACACAACATGATTTAGAATAAACCACATGAGAAGGATGGATATGAAAATACTATCCAGGTGGGAAAGAGTTCTAACAAAAGATGGTTCTACACCACAGAAACAACCACAACTAAAAAAGAAAAAGATAACCCCCAGGAAACCTGAATCTTCTAGTGATTCAGAAGAATAAGTGATCTTCAGTTCAGATGAAGAACAACAAGAATCTACAAGGAAATCATCTGCCCCTAAGAATGTAGATGATAGTCAGATGCAGGGGGAGCATATTCCAGAAAGCACCATCCAACTGGATCAAATTCAGGATGTGCTTCATCTAGGGGGAGCCAATGAGCTTTCTCTAGCTCAACAAGAGGCCTTGCCTCCAGAAGTTGCTCATGAGAAAAAGCAAGCTGCATTAGAGAGTGAAACAGCCACTCAAACTATTCTTGAGGTAATAGATGATATTAATCAAACTATACTAGATACTGAGCCAGATACACTAACTGTGCTTCTAACAGATGTTGAACAGACACAGCATGACAACATCCCTGCACAGGATATATCAATGGATGATACATCTGCATTAGATGATGCTCCATTAACTGTACAAGATACAGATGTTCCTCCAGTTTAACTGCAACAAGAATTCACTCTTGAGGAATTGTTTCCTGACTTACAAGAAGTAAGGACTGAGGAAGTAGTGCCAAGGACTGAGGGGGAGGAGCCATGAACTAAGGGGGAGTTGCCAAGGACTGACAAGGAGCTGCCCTCTAGTCCAAAGGACACAGTGAACCTTGAAAGGTCTTCTGAATCTGATGATGGAGAATCATAAAAGAAGAGAAAACTGATGGTTTACAGGAAGAAAAGCTCAAACTATAAGAAAGCTTTACAGACTGCCTCACAACCCTCAGCTCCAGCAGTTGACTTCACTTCACTGTTGATTGCTCTGCAAGTTAAAATGGATGAGCAAAGACAAGCTCTTGAAAAATATGTGGATGAAAGCCATAAGGAACTCTGGTTCACCTTGGCTCAAGACATTAAATCAATAAGATTTGAAGTCAATCAGTATAAGAAGGAGATGACAGATTGCTTCCATAAAGGAGGTAATGTTGTAGTTTATCTGGCCAAGTAGCAACAAGAGGCCAGGACTCAAATTGATGACATAGTAGTTAAGCAAGGATATGTTCTGGAAAATCAGCTCAGGATGAATGATAATCTTACTGAATCACATAATGTGATTGTTACTGAGTTAAAGAATACTGCAACTACATTAACTGAGGAAAAGGCTAAAGAGAAGTCTGAGTTTGATCAACAACTTCAAGAACAATTGGCTGTTGTTCAAACAACTATACAAGCCTCACAGAAACTCCTCTCTGATCAGCTATAAAAATTCAGATCTTTTTATAAGGAAGGCACCAATTATCTGGCTGAACAAGTAATATTTCAGAAAGATGACTTAAGAGATCATATTGAGAGAGAAGTCATAAAGGGGGAGAGGTTGTTAGTCAATGCTAGCCCAGAGCATGCTAAATGGATAACAAATGTTGTTAGAGCAACTCTTGGATATCCTCTCTTGTGTGATGATGATAATACAGCTGAGTCAGGAATTCCAGCTGCAGGAATTGAGGGGGGTCAGCATGAGGTAGCTCAAATCATATACCCCCTTTCTAACTTTGAGGGAATTCAACAACTAGTTCACCAGATGTATAACCCTCCAGAGGCTACTAAGAATGTTATAATTGAGAAAGTGGAAATCTTAGAGGCGGTCTCGGTGACAGCACACCAGCGGCACGAAGGGCCACGACCAAGGTGCAGAGCACAAGCCGCGCGACTAAACCAGGAGGTCGCGGCGACTAACAAGAGAAGCAGCTAAGAGCGAAGAGGCGGAGAGGCCGCTCAAACAAGGAAGAATCCGCGTGAAACCGCGGCGGGAACAAAAGAGAAGAAGCCGCTTGAACACGAGCGGCTAGGATCCAGATCAAGGCACAGCGGGGAAGAAGTCGCGCGGACTGAAAAGGCCGAGCGAACAGAAGAGAGGAGAAGAGCAGGTGACCGCGACCAAGATGCGGGTAAGAAAGGAACAACCCGCACGGTCAGGCAGATCACAGCAGCAAACCGCGAGTGCAGAGACAACACACGCGGACAGAGACAGACCGCAGCGACTAGGAAGTCGGAGCGGCAGGAAAGAGCAAGGAGCGCGGCGATACGGAAACAGGTCGCTGCGACAAAGAGCAGGAGGAGAAGAGAACAAGAAGAGCAAGCCGCGCAAACAGGCAGCAGACAGAAACAAGCCGCGCGGATAGAAACAAACCGCGCGGACAGAGGAGAAGGCAAGCCGCGAACAAGCTGCAGAACGCGGAAGACAAGCCGCGAACAACAGAGAGCGCACAGAATCAGGAGGAAAAGACCGTGTCCTCTGATACCATGTTAGAAAGTAGAGAAAGGAAGCGAGAAGAAGAGAACAAGCCGAATAAACTTTTGAATAATCGAAATTTTATTATCCAAAAAAAGATAACTATTACAAAGGTATGCCCTCCCTATATATAGAATGGAGGAGAGAAGAGAGAATACAAATAAGAGATGTGGACTAAAATTTACAAGCTAAGCGGACTGTACAAAGTAAACCGCACAGGCCGCGCGGTTAGACAGAAGGACTAACCGCACGGCTTACAATAAGAGATGCAGAGAGGTCGCCTGTGAAGATTGCTTAGACCGCCCGGTTTACAAGTCGCCGAGTCAAACCGCCAGACCCGCGGTCTCTAACCCGCCAAGACAGACCGCCCGGTCTCCAACTTCAACAGAATAAATATCTGCAGAGACAAGATGTTATACATTAGTTCAGAAGGGATCACAAGGCTGGGAAAATACCTGCTACAGCTGTGGAGCACAGTAAATACTTTCTCAAACCTTATCACTATTTTGAAAGGCAAAAAGTTAAGGCTGAAGAACTTAAGAAGAAGGATCTCAAAGGCAAGAAGCCAGCTGAAGATACTGAAGCTCCGGTACAAGCAAGGGTCCAGTCTGGCAAAGGCATAGTGACCAAGGAGCCTGATCAGCCTTAGGATAGATTGACTAGATTTTAGAACATTGTAATCTTTAGTTTTAAGATCTATATAATCTGTTGTTAACAAATCTTTTTTGATGTTTAAACAAAACAATGATTCATGTTTATTATGTTTGTATCATATTCTGTGATGATATAATATACTTGTTTTGTTTATATGTTACCCTGTCATTGAATGCTTTTATACATCATATTGTTTATTTTATTATAAGTTATGTATATCATTGACTAAGGGTTATGACTTCTCCAAATAGGGGGAGATTGTTGGGTACATTGGAAAATGTGTACCAGATTTGGAGAAGCCTCACATAACTCAATGATATGCATCAAGTTGTATTTGATGGTGTGTTGAGTTATCATGTGCAGGTTAAGTAAATGGAAGAAAAAATTTCTAAGTACAAGTGTAGACACTTGGGAATGGCTGTGTCGACACCAAGGGCCAGATTGTGTCGACACCCAGAATTTTGTGTCGACACACAGAAAATCTGTCGATAACGCTGTGTCGACACCAAGGTCCAGATTGTGTCGACATCATCAGGATTTGTGTCGACACACAGAGAAGCTGTCGACACATTCCAGAATTCTGTCGACAACGACTGTGTCGACACACAGAACTTGTGTCGACACACACCAGAATTCTGTCGACACCAACTTTGTCAAGACAAGGAGTGTTTGTGTCGACACACAGGACTTTTGTCGACACATTCCACAGAAGCTGTGCCGATAAGTAAAAGTGATGTTGTGTCGACATCATCAAGACTTGTGTCGACACATGGACTATGTGTGTTGATACATGTGAAGTATTCACTCGACATTCTCTGCTGCTGAGTCAAAGTCCAATGAAGGTTGAAGTAATACAACTAGAGACTTGACAGCTGTCATTACTAACATTGTTTTCACATCTGTCAGAGGTGTCAGAAGACCGTTTGGAACCGGAACAACCGGTAACCATGGATGAAGCCTATATATAGATATGCTCTCTCAACAATAAATAGCTAATCAATTATCGATTGTGAAGAAGTATCGTGAATACGATTAGTGAATAAAGAATAATCTCTAAAGGATTGAGGATTCAGAAGAAGAGAAAGAAGAAACAGTCAATAGATTGTAGAGAGAGAAATACAAGAAGGAGAGAAGACCTCATCCAGTGAAGGCAGATCCTGAATACTCTGCCAAAAGAATTTAGATCAATTCTGAAGAAGAATTAAGATTAATTTCTGAAGGAAGTTGATTGAAGATCAACTCCAACACCAAGAAGATCAACATTACTTTGTTCAGATTCAAGAAGCTTTGAAGAAGCTAAGACAGGTTGATTCTTAAGTAATCAGTTCTATCAAGAACTGATCAAGAAGCCTTCAACCAATTCTCTCTCTATCTGGTTGAAGATATTATTATCTTTTCATCAATAACTTTTGTAGGATCTGTAATAGATCTGAGTGTAGGAGATTTACTTCTCTGAGTTGCAAGCCTAAATTATAAAGGCTGAGGTAGGGTTGAGTGCCTGAGGTAGGGGAATCTGTTCCCTGAGTTGTAGGCCTGTGAAAGAGGCTGAGGTAGGGCTTTCGCCTGAGTTGTAGGAGTGGGGTGTCACTCTGAGTTATAGGCCTGTGGAAGAGGCTGAGGTAGGGCTTGTGTATGAGTTATAAGAGTGTGGATTCACTCTGAGTTGTAGGAACCAGTCTTGGTTCTGATCTGTAAGATCTGCAGATCTGAGAAGAAAGAAGGAAGTTAGGCCGAATCTAGTACACTACTAGATAGGCGAGGGGGGAAAGTGGATGTACCCATCATTTGGAGAACCACTATAAATCTGGTGTGCAATCTGTGGAATGTTGTGTGTATGTGAATACTGTGCTGTGTTTTCTGCTGAATAAATTACTAAACTAGATAGATTTGTCTGCCTAAGTTAGAAAAAGAATTGAACCTATTCACCCCCCCTAGGTGTTTAGAACATCTTGAAACAAATTCTTTCACCAGAGTTCGACGAATTGGGGTGAGATCGTCGATATCTGCCCAGAGAATGAACATGTTCATTTTCTGTGCCCCACGTTCGCTGACCTCTGCTCAACGAACCATACAGAGTTCGTCGATCGCATTTAGACGAATAATTATAGCTAAAGTTTGCGTTCAGCGCTCGTCGAGTTGGGTTCGACGAACGGGCAACATTTCGTCGATCTAAGTTCGACGAATTCTTCTGAACTTTATTTTTACTTGTGGTTTTCTGATTTTTGTTATTTTGACCATTTGATTTTGGAATTTGTTCTATGGTTTGATTATAGTTTATTATTTCTTTTCCTTTAGCTGAAATAAATTTGATGGGATTGATAAAATGTTTTTCTTGAGAATGGGGGGCAAACTGTATGATGCACTCAAACCCAGCTTGCCATTCAATCTGGCATTAACTGTGCTTGTGATGTCCATCAGCTTGAGGCTTGTCTCATTGAGAGATTCCTCAAGTTGTTTAGCCTCACATAGCTCAGTCTTTAACAATATAATTTGTTCATTAGCTAAGGTTAATTCATCCTTTAACCTATTGTTTTCTGAATTAACATTCTCTAGGTTTCCTAATTTTTCCCTAAGAGTCTTAATTACTTTTTCTGAGTTAATTAAGTATATGCACATTGTTTTAAATTCAGATTTAAATGAATCAGAACTGTAATCAAAGGAAGATAATACCTTGTCAGCTTCAGAATCTGAAACTGCTTCATTGTATGAATCTTCTTCTTCTGAATGGCTCCTGGAGGCATCAATGGCCATGAGGCAAACCTCCTTTGCCCTTGCCTGTTCTTCATCTTCACTGGAGCTGGAAGATGATGATTCATCTTCAGTTTCACTCCAAGATTCAGCCACAAAACCTTTCTCCTTCTTCTTGTATTTGCTGGAGGAAGGCCTGCTGTTGTGCTGTCTTCTTGTGTCATTCTATCTTCTCTTCTCCTTCTTCTGATTCTCTGGACACTCAAAGATGAAGTGTCCAGGTTTCCTGCAACCAAAACACACCACTTCTTTAGTTGGTGTTTTGTCATACCTTGGTTTGTCATCCTGCCTTGATGACTTCCTCCTGAAGTCTTTCCTTGCCATTTTGTAGAATCTTTTGGCAAAAAGACTCATTAGATCTTCATTTGTGGTTGAAGTCTCTGTCTCCTCAGCAGCCTTGAATGCAATGCTTTGTTCTTTTCTGGCTGGAGGAGGTGTTCTTTGCTCAGCTGCCTCTCTGGATTTGATCAGCTGTTCATAGGACTTAAGCTTTCCTAAAAGAGATTCAGTGGAAATCTCATTTTGACTTCTGGCCTCCTTGATGGGTCAGATCCTTGAATCCCATGATCTTGGGAAGAAAATAAGGATCTTATCATTCACCTCAGTGAGGGTGATGTCCTTGTCCAAGGTTTTTAGCTCATTGATGATTGAGCTTAACCTATTGTACATATCAGCTACTGTCTCAGCATCTTCCTTCTTGAATTTCTCATATAGGGATATGAGATTGGATCTCCTGTCCTTCCTTTCATCTGCTGATCCAGCCACCATTTGATTTAGGGAGTCCCAAATGGCTTTGGCTGAGGTGCATTCAGCCACTTTTTGAAAGATATCATCTGACATTGTTTGTGTCAGTATATTCATTGCATTGGCATCAGCAATCTTTGCCTTTTTCTGGGCTTCAGTCCACTCAGGTGGTGGAACTGCTTTTGTGCTTGAAACAACTGTAGATGTAGAGGCAGTGGCTTGAGGAGGACCTGTCAAAATAGAATTAAATATATCATCATCAATAGAGTTCATGTACAATTTGATTCTTGCCTTCCAGATGGCATACTTATTCAGATTGCATACTGGAGGTCTAGTGCTTGCATAATCTTTATTCTATGTCATGCTGTGTGAGAATAAATCTAATAGGAATGTAAAGACAGATCTAACTCAGGATCTTTTGTTCAAGGGTTAGCTTGTACAACCAAGGGAATCCTGCTCTGATACCAATTGAAAGTGATGTGTTAGATCTGAAATACTCTAGAGGTGGGGGTTAATAAAGTATCCTAAAATCCTTTAGAAAACTTTACAGCTTTTGTTGTAAATAAAAACTGCAGAATAATAAATAAATAACCACAAACACACAGCAGACCTAGCTAGCACAAACACAACAAGAGCAAAAGAAAGGGCAACCAGACAACAGAAGAAATTATAGTGGTTCCTCAACCTGTGTACATCCACTTTTCTACCACCCTGGTAGGAATTCACTCAGATTTTTGATCAGGTGCCTGACACCAATGAGCTTTTGATCAGGTGCTCAAAAACAAAACCTCAAGTCTTTTGTTCAGGTGACTTGCAACCAGGAATAACTTTTGAAGGGAGTTATAACCCTTTATACAGTGGGAGTGGAGAGATGATATTGTCTTCTCTTTCTCAATATACAACTGAGAAGACTTAAGTGGAAATGATATTAGCAAAGAGCTCCCCCTAAGATGTAGAATGGTTCAGGGAAAAACTGGAGCTTTGCTTCAGGGTGATAGGTCTTCAGTCTTTAAGCCTTGACCAGAAAAGATCCTCAGGAACTTCTTGACAGATGGAATTGATGTTGTCCTTTGAAGTGTCCTGGAGAGTTGAAGAATGAAGACTTGATTTTTGATTAATTGTTCTTCTTCTTCAGATAGCAGATGTTCTTCTGGTCTAGGGCTTCTTCTCTGTATCAGAGTTCTGTATTGAGAGTGAGCAAGGAAATCCTTGATTCAGACTGATTGCGTTACTAACTGTCTGTATGTATCTTCTCTGTATATTCTCTCTTGTTTTTGTGTCTTCTTTTTCAGGAAAGGTGAGGAAATTTCTTTTATATTTCCTATCAAGAAATTCTCTTTTGAAATTTGAATTCCTCTGCAATCAATGCTGACAGCCTTGAGAATAAACTGCATTGAATTATTTTTCCAACTGTCCCATGGAAAAATAGCAAGCAATAATCCTGGAGAAGACAATAATCAATGCTCCTTTTAACGGTTATATTCAGAGAATATTTGAGCATTAATTACATATAAATTATTGCAGTAAGAAGGGGATAGAAGGAAGGAAATAACTAAGTCTGGATTCGTCGAAAAGATGACATAAATCGTCGAGCTGAGTTCACAGTTTGTCGAGCCGAGTTGCTGTGTTCGTCGACCAGATGACTTCTATTCGTTGAGCTGAGTTCCAAGATCGTCGAGCTAAAACAGAACTGCATTCTCTAGAAACTTTGCCTTTTCTGTGTATGGAGTTCGTCGAGCTGATAACTTATTTCATCGACTGAAGTTCAGCAAAATATTTCTGGACTTAGAATAATTCAGATGCTTCTGGAATGAAGTGTTGAAGTGAAGTATCTAGAAATCGTCGACCTGAGAATTTGTTTCGTCGAGCTGAGAACCACTAACTGATGTTGGATAACTCTAGCCAAAGTGGTCAAAGTTCGTCGAGCTGAGAATCTTGAATTCGTCGACTGAAGATGATTCTGGACTTAGAAAATTGAGAAACTTCTAGAATCAAGAAGTTGAAGTAGAAATTCTAGAAATCGTCGACCAGAGAACTAAGTTCGTCGACTAGAGTCTGGAGAATAAAGTCTGTACTTGAAATGCTGGAGGTAGACTCCAAAGATCGTCGACCTGAGAATCAAGTTCGTCGAGCTCAGCTCAGAGAATTTTCTCTGAGATCGTCGAGCTGAGCACGACAATTGTCGACCTGAGTTCGACGAACGTCGAACTCATTTTGCTGAGTCTTTGGAAATTTTCTAAGTCTTGAGTCTCTGGCAGTCTGATAATGGCTGGTCCATGCAGTGTTGATCCTAAGGACTTGGCCTAGACTCTAGGACACAACTATGTCCCTGACTATACAAGATGGGTCACAAGATCCTAACTTAGTGAACCTAGCCCAAATCAAACTAGAGATCCAACACAATGCCACCCCATTCAGCCTCATCTGCCCTTCCATGCCTCCATTCCCCCCCCCCCACACCTTGAATATTTGGTTGTACCTGCTATGTTCATTTACTAGGTCCCTCTACCGATAAATTCGATCCTCGGGAGAATAAACATATGTTCATCGGTTATTCCCGCACTCAAAAGGGTATGTTTGCTACTCTCCCACTACCCGCATGGTGGCAGTTTCGACGGATGCTACCTTTCTGGAAGATCAACCATTTTTCTCCATTCAAACGTCATCTCTTCCACCTCCATCATTACCAAGACCTGTCATCCCAGTTACGTCTCCCCCGCCACCACCACCACCTCCACTCCTCCCCTCCCCAGCTCCAGTTCTCCACAAACCCCCTTCTTTGTGTTTATACTCGTCGACCTCCCAGATCTGCAGCCCCGCTGCAGTCGGCTTCAGCCTCTAGCACTTTGCGACCTGACGATCCGGCCTCTGCCTCCATAACCCATCCTATAGCAAATTATGTATCCTTACATCCCCTGACCCCAGCGCTTCAAACCTTGGCTACCTCATTATCCTTTATTTTTGTCCCTAACTCTATGCAGGAGGCTCTTCAACACCCGGGCTGGCGGGCGGCCATAGACAAAGAAATGACAGCCCTCTGGGCTAATCAGACGAGGGATCTGGTTTCTCTTCCTTCGAGATAGACTACTGTTGGATGTAAATGAGTTTTTGTCATCAAACATGCCCTTGATGGGATGATTAATCGTCTTAAGTCTCGTCTGGTGGTTCATGAATTTACTCAACAACAAGGTCTCGATTATGAGGAAACATTCTCTCTAGTGACCAAGCTAAACACAGTTTGAGTGACCAAGCTAAACACAGTTTGTGTGACCAAGCTAAACACAGTTCGTGTCCTCTCTGTAGCTGTGTGTCGTCAATCTCCCATACATCAATTGGATATCAATAATGCTTCTCAATAATGATCTCCAAGAAATTGTCTACATGTAACAACCTTCAGGGTTTGAGACCATGGGTGAGTCCCGAGTTTGTCACCTTAAGAAGTCGATTTATGGTCTTAAACAATCTCCGCGAGCATGATTCGATAAGTTCGGTAGGGTTGTTCGGGAGGTTGGTTTTACTCGGAGCTCGACAAATTTCTCTCTGTTCACTTGTCCTAGAACAATATTAACGGTTCTTCTTTTGGTTTATGTCGATGACATCCTAATCATAGGACATTATTCAATGGAAATATGAGTGGTCAAACGACACCTTAGTTCTATTTTATAAACAAAAGATCTGGGGAACCTCCATTACTTTCTTGCCCTTGAGATCGCAAAACGTCTTGATATCCTTGTCTTATTTCAACGAAAGTACTGTCTCGACTTTCTTCAGGATACTGGATATTTTGGATGCAAGTCGATTAATACTCATATGGATGTCAATCACAAGTTGTGTGCACATGCTTCTGATGAAGATCTTCTTCTACTGATTTATCTCACAGTCACAAGACCATATATATCCTTTGTTATTGGGGTTGTCATCCGGTTTATGCATTCTCCTCGGGTGTCTCATCTACAGACTGTCGAACGTATTTTGCAATACCTGAAAACAGCTCATGGTCAAGGGCTGATATACAAAATTTCTTCCTCGTCTACTCCAACATTGGTTGTCTATTCAAATGCTGATTATGCTGGTTCCCTGGATGATCAGCGTCCCACCAGTATATTTTGTACTTATTTTAGAGGTCACATTGTTACCTGGCGCAGTAAGAAACAGTTTGTGGTTGCTCGATCTTCGGTCGATGCTGAGTACCGTTCGATGACGTTTATTGTATCTGAGCCCACATGGCTTGAGAGTCTCCTAGGTGATATAGGAGTAAAACTTTCATCACCAGTTACCTTACTCTGTGATAGTCAAGTTGCTATACACATAGCTATGAATCTTGTCTTTCATGAAAGAACGGAACACATTGAAGTTGACTGTCACTTCGTTCAGGAAAAAGTTCAAATGAAGAAGTTGGAATTGAAATTTGTTCCAGCTACTAATCATGTTGCTGATCTTCTCATACTAAGTGCTCTATTTTATTAGTTCTTATCCAAGCTGGGTGCCTACGACTTGCGCGCTCCAGCTTGCCCGAGTGTTAGTAAAAGAACATGTAAAGACCCATATAATGACCCATCATAAGCCTTCTTCCTCTTTGTGTAATAGTCCAACATCTTGAAAAATAGACTCTTCTCTCATTATATATATGTACTCATACTTGTATTTACATAAAAAAATATATACAAAGTTTTACAGTTTTTCTCAAGTATTTATGTTCTTTTCTACTGAAATATTGGACATGAAAATCTGAATGGGATGGAGTTTAGATATGTGGGATTTATATAGAAAAGGATCGAAGTTGGGGATGTATTAAAAGTGAAGATAAATAAGATTTTAATTAAATCTTTACATTTTAAGAAAAAAATGATTGTATTATTTTGAGATATTATTAAATAAAAAATTGTAGGAAAACAAACCATTCGGAGAGATATAAATGATTTAGAAATAAATTTGAAGTGGACTTTGGCATGAAGATGCATTAATATATGGCTTTAATTGCAATGGTTTGGTCAACAAAACTTTCTTTGACAAATTATGGATGCGCGACCTATTGAAGTATTTTGTTGCACATTTAAATGCAAATGAATTAGGAATATGTTGAGTATGGAGAGATTAAGGCTCTTTGGTATGGTGTTAGTGGTTATGAACGTGGTGGTTATGACTTGTCGTTTGTAAACGCTCGATCTCACTTAAGGAGCTTCATTTTCTTTTATGGTTCAAAACAAGTTTTTTTTTTCTTCGTGGCGGACATAATGTTGTCCAAACTCACTGTCATGCAATT